>CAIGQZ010007154.1:6453045-6464561 GCA_903798205.1 Danio tinwini
ATATATTATTATAATTATTTTTTTATCAGGCTTTCGTAAGTAACTTTAATGACATACATATTTAAACATACATTAAACTATTAGTAGTAGTAGTACTAGTAGTAGTAGTAGTAGTAGTAGTAAAACAACAATTTAACATTCACAACAATGACTTTGTTTAGTACACATACCTACCAAACAAAAGACCCACAGAGACTTTTTGTTTTATTAGTATGGTTAATATAGAATTCATCAAGGATTCTACACCAAGATGTGTCTCTTCAAAATATTTTGCTCTGAAAAGATTATTGTTGATTATTGTAAATGGTGGCTGCCATGGTGAAGCAGGAATGTTTTCAGTGCTCTGACACACACTTGCGGCTTCTGCAAATGGACACTTTGGGCCAAATCGGACCACATCATTGTGGGCTACGCTCAGTTCTGGTCTCACCTCGGACCTCCTTTGGCTTCTTATTGGCCTTTAGAAGAACTCAGCTTTGGTCATACCTCTCGTAGAGGGGAAACTCCCTGTTTAAAGCAGTGTGGCCTTCAAAACACTCGCGCCAACCCGAATCATGGCCTGGCAGACTCGCTTGTTTGGATCAAACAATACTTGCTGTTTCCATAGAATTTCAAGGACTGCATTTATTTTGACATCAAGCTGCATAATTTGTGTGTATGGAGCAGTGTTGCGTGTAGTTAGTTACAAAGTAACTATATACTGTTATTAAATTACACTGCAAAAAATGCTGGGTTCCACATAATCGATTTGTGTTGGGAAAACATGAAGGAATTACCCTTACTGGCCACTTTATTAGGTACTCGCAAGTACTTTATTAGGTTAGCGCAAATTTCTAAAGGTGATTTAAGTGACTTTGAGCGTGGCATGGTTGTTGGTGCCGTACGGGCTGATCTGAGTATTTCAGAAACTGCTGATCTACTGAGATTTTTAACAACATGAAAGCATAGATCGATCCTGCCTTGTATCAACAGTTCAGGGGTGCGTTTCCCAAAACCAGCGTTATCCAACTAAGGTCGCAAGTTCCGTCATTACAAACATAGTTTGTTGATTTGCAGTTTCCCAAATCCATCGCTCCAATGAGCATTCGCAAACTGCGTCGCAAACTTGAGCACTTAAAACTACACCTCTGGAGCTGTAGTTAGAAACATAGTTCCTGGCTGTCTTCTATTATCATTATCCCCCCTATGCTCTATTCATTTAGAACATTCTAACATTCAAAGTTGGAATTATTAAAAATATATATATATATATATATTAAGGTAATCTCTCTTAGGTGTAATTTGCTTTTTAAAGTATTTTTACAGTTCAGTTTTAGCGATCTTCATGTTTACAATTGTGCTCCCTTCGCAGTGCACTTTGAAAACCTTGATATCATTTTGAACACAGCCTCATGGCGAAAGCTATAGGTGACCTATTATTTAAAAGCGGAGTTTATGTTACGTCTCCAAAGCTTGTGAAAATCAAAAACATAGCATACGTTAATGCTTTTATTTTGTAGTGGGTTATTTGTTAAGTATCTGTACTGTATTTGACAAAGGCCTGTTGGTTAGAACTTTCTGCTGTGGTTTGCATGTGTCTAATTAGACTTAAAAGTAGACTTAAAAAAATAAAATTAAATAAATAAACAATATTCTACTTAATAATAATAATAATCATCATCATCATTAATACTATTATTAAAGTAAATATATTTATTATCCTCATTATTTATTTATATGATTTATATATGATATTAGAATAGTGTTAGCTTTTGTAAGTGATTTTATGGATTAGAATGGAATATGTAATGTTTAAATTCTTAATAATATTAGTAATGCAAACATAGGCCTTATCAGCTTGGTAAGTGGTGACGTGTTGGTGACGTATGTAATACTGTTTCCTGGTCCAAGCCGCCACTCATTTGAATTGACTAAATATTTGTTTATGATAACTTTTTATTCATATCACACATTAAAGTGAATTTTATATAAAGTCATAGTGTACACGACAATCACTGGGCTTGCTGCATCACAAATACCAAAATTTTAACAATTTATAAAAAATTTATCACTTTCTGGCCATCAGATATTAGACATGAACATATATATTGCGATCGTGATTTTCGTATTACATCACTTTGTAAATGTTTATTATTAGCATTTGATGAGTCTCCTCATTCAGTTTCATAGAGCGCTTGGACCTGGAAGCTCCTTCGCGTGACGTCACACTTAACAAGCAGATATGTGCCATTTACATATATTTCAATTAATATGGAAAATGAGTGCATGTTTTTGCCAAAACAATATCATTTGCACAAAGAAATGATGGGGTTGTTCTCTAAAGAAGTTACTCCACCCCGTTTAGAGCATCATTATTGGCGTTTACGTTATAACTAACGTGGTTCAAGCGATGGATCTGCGACAGAGAAACGAAGGGTTTTGGGAAACACTCGTCACTACATCATTCTTTTCCCAAAAGATGCATCGTACTATGATAGTTCAGCTGCGAGTTAAGTCATTGTTTGGGAAACGCACCCCAGGCTGGTAGTGGTGGTGTAATGGTGTGGGGGATAGTTTTCTTGTGTTGTCATTTTAAATCAGTAGTTTGAACAAACAACAAACATCATTTTGAGTGTACTTTTCTGCTGAAAAATTAAAGTAAGGGATTACTTTTCATTTTTAGGTGATTTAATGGCAGTTTTATATAAATGAATTCAGAGAAGTAGATATTAAATATATATAGTATGCATTGCAGAATAGTTCTATGTTTCAACTAAAGAGCATTTAATTAAATTACTTCATGGTAAGATAAGGTACAATATTCAGAGTACTTTTATATTTTCATTCAGAGAAGTAGAATCATTTTAAATGTATTTTTGTTACTCAGATAATTAACTCAATTTTTCAACTAAAGGTGGTATTTGTCTGAAAATTGTACATGCTTAAGCAACAATGAAGTGTTTTAGAAATATGGCGTCATTAATCTGGTTTTGTGTTTTGATACAAATATATTTGAAAGTTAAGTGTTTTTTTGTTTTTTTAAAGTTCCTGTTGGCAACAAACTTAAATACATCATAGACTCATTCTGAAAATGTAGCCCTATATACATTTCTGGAGATTGCAAATTATGTAGCCAGAGGAACGTATGGCTGCATTTCATTTTTAAAATGAATGCTGCGGGGCTGAATGACGTCGTTCCTTTTCGCGCTTACCAGCTGACCGCTTACCTCTGTGTGGACAGCTTTTCCACTGTTACCAGTTTGTCCAGTGGTTCGTCGTGTACGTCAGAGGATTTGAGAGACAGAGAGCTGACTGTGACGACAGGGTTCGACTCTGGCGAAGAACAGTTTCAGAAAGCTGGTAAGACAAAAAGCAAAAAAATAAAACAAACACGTAAATAATAGGGTGAGAATGTGGTAAAATCTGAAAACATGATAAAATCAGGCTGCAGTGAGGGCTTTTCTTTTTCTGGATTACTTTTTAAAACACTATCGGTTGGGTTTAGAGAAGGGGTGGGTGGGGGTATTGGTCATTCAGTCATTCAGTCAGTCAGTCAGTCAGTCAGTCAGTCAGTTAATCAGTCAACAGCAGCCTCTGGTGGATTTTTATGCTAGAACAGCAGGCGCGAATGGCACTAGCAAGATAAATTTGAGATCTTAAAAAGTAGACACAGCGGCCTCTGGCAGATTGGCGAAAACAAAAACTGCAAAAAAAGTAGCTCCTGGGACGTAATTGGCGAACTTCAAAAATGTAGGGGAACATAATCAGAATGAGCCTGGGGTGTTTAAATAACTAAGAGTTTGATTCCTATGTGGATTTTAGTATTTTGTCAAGTAATTAAATTAGAAATGTAATTAAAATACAACTGTAATGACTGTAATGACACTCAACACTGTTATGGATATTTAATTATGTTGCAAAAACATCAAGGATCTTCTGAATAAATAGAATAACATTTTTTTGCTTTTCCATTAGTGAATGTTGGGTAGATGTTTGTTTCTTATTGTGATCTATAGATGGGGGTATATTAGCCCACAACCACTATTCATCTTTATTTTCCCATCCCCGTCTAAGAGAACACGCTGATCTATCTCTAAGTATGCCATAAAAGAGAAGGACTGCAGTAGCAAAAAATGTAGCCGCATGGGAGCCACTGCACACTCGCTTTTTGTTTTACCTGCTTTTTTCTTTTTCAAGCGCTGCTGTTGGATCAGGAGCGACTGATTACTGTCACAACACATTATCCAACCCATGAGTCTCCTCTTTCTATTTCTCTGTCCTGCGCTCTCTCTTTGATTTAACAGCCCAGGGACATTTTCGTCTTGTAATAATTTATTGTTTCTTCTTTTTACCACAGTGACCGTTTCAGTCTTGCTTTCATTTTTTTGTTCTCTATAACATGCTCATTAATGCTTTTAAGGCTAGTTCCATTTTTTTCAGTTGAGGAGTTGATGTAGAGTGCATATTGGCAGAAAAACTTTTTTGTAAACATTGCTTTTACTCCATGATCTTTGTTCTTATTAGACATGTGTGGCACCACATGAGCTCTTAATAAGTGCTTTTATTCATTTTCTTTTAAATAAGATTAACATGTTTTTATTGAGAGTTGACCTTTGGGAATTATTACAAACTTAAATGTACTATGAAATTAAATTTGCCAGAGGAGGGACCACCTTTTCATTTACACAGTAATTAATTTAAATGTACTGGAAGCCAAACCACATGCTGTAGTTATGAACTGCATTTATATTTGATGTTATATTTAGGGGTTTATGAAATTAAAAGTTATATTTGTAAAAGTTATACTTTGCTTAGACAAAAGTCTTGTCACTTAACAGAAATAGTGTACATTATAAATTATAAAGTCATGGTGCAGTGAAAAAAAATATTATTGTGTATGAATGTATGATTATTGTGTATGTTGGACGACTGCATCCATACATCTCTGCAATGACTCAAATAACGTATTAATAAAGTCATCTGGAATGGCAAAGAAAGCGTTCTTGCAGGACTCCCACAGTTCATCAAGATTCTTTGGATTCATCTTCAATGCCTCCTCCATCTTAACCCAGACATGCTCAATAATGTTCATGTCTAGTGATTGTGCTGGCCATTCCTGGAGCACCTTGAGCTTCTTTGCTTTCAGGAACTTTGATGTGGAGGCTGAAGTATGAGGTAATGTAATGGGCAGTACAAATGTCTTGATACCTCAAGCTGTTGATGTTGCCATCCTCTCTGCAAATCTCTTGCATGCCCCCATACTAAAAATAACCCCAAACCATGTTTTTTCCTGAACTTGACTGGTTTCTGTGAGAACCTTGGGTCCATGTGGGTTTCAATAGTTGGTCTTTAGTATTTGTGATGATTGAGACGCAGTTTAACACATCATTCATAAAAAAAATCAACATGCTGCCACTTTTCCAAATGATCAACTAGAAGTCAAGTTATTATTTGTTGCTCTTATAACTGGGATCAAGGACAAGACTTTTGCCAGGTAGTGTACAGTAATAATAACAACATAATAATTATTCTAATTTCAGCTTGATCTAACATTTCAGCCATTTTTTCTGAATTTAAAAAAGTAAAATATTTTGTCAAAAATTTCATTTTTTTCCCCTGAAATATTAACTGAAAATATTTTTTTTCCAATTTCTGAATGTACACTTTAAAATTCTAAGCTATGTCACCTAGCTAGTCATTATCTCACAGTTTTTAGTTTACAAACTCATGGAAGTAAAAAAATGCTGCATAGGCTCAATCTCAAAATGTTGCCCTATATACATTTCTGGATCCATTTACGCAAGAAGGGTCGGTGCAAATGGTAATTGGAGATCTCAAAAAGCATATGCAGCGTCCTCTGGTGGATTTGTGAAAACAAAAACTGCAAAAGAGTACCTCCTGGGACGTATTTGGTGCTGGGTTGCAAAAATATTTGTGAAATGTGAGCTTACAATTGGAACTTTACAATATATTGTAATACTTTTTATTATTATTATTTATTTTATTTTATTTATAACAGTTATTTTATTTATAACAGATTTCCTTAGTTGACAGCAATGATAATAACACTAAAAGTTAGATTCATATTAGACTACATCTACACTCTTACAAAAAAAGGTACAGGAGCTGTCACTGGGGCAGTACCTTTTCAAAAGGTACATATTTGTACCCAACGAGTCCACAGTGGTACCTCAAAGGTGCATATTAGTGTCCAGATGTACCCAAAAAGTACCTTTCAGGGTACCATTATGGACCCTTCAAGTACAAATATGTACCTTTTGAAAAGGTACTGCCCCAGTGACAGCTCCTGTACATTTATTTCTGAAAGTGTACTTTGCAATGTAAGTTTAATAAAAAGTGACAGTGACACATTAGTTTAGGTCACAATTCATGCTACTGCATGTTACTACAATTCATCAACTACTGGCTTATTACCTGCTTATTATTAAAATAAAAACTGTTCTTTAGTTGTTATAAAGTTTGATCTTATTATGCATCCCTAATCCTGCCCAAAACCTAAACCCAACTTCTACTTATTATTAATAAGCTCATAATTTGTAGTTTATTAATCTAGCAGTGTTAGTTATTGGTTTGTTAATTCCATGAATTGTGACCTAAACTAAAGTGTTAACAAAGTGACAATTATTTATATGTGACTATTCAAAAACCTCTGCGTTATGCTTCAATAAAAGCAAAGTTCCATAAACAAATGCATGTTTGTGACAAAAAATAGACTAAAACTTAATGACGTGCTGCTGAATGCTATAAGCTCTTAGCAAGACAGCTGAAGTAAATACACACAATGTTAAATATGCATTACTAGACCTGACACTTTCAACAGTGCAGAAAAAAAGCTCCAGATAATGGAATCCAATCATGGAATCATGGCAGTTATAACAATTATGAGTCTCGGAAAGAAGTTTCCGAAAAATACGGAAAGACTGTAATTTAGCATTTACATTGTCAGCAAAGAAAAGTGTTGAAAAGCATGATGGTAAAAAGACATTAAGTGTGTGTTTTAAGCAGTGGGGGTCTAATTACAGTTATTTTTATTGGACAGGCACCTTCAGGTATATAATAAATGAAGCTCTTTGTTTCTTTGAGGTTCTTTTATTCTTCATATTTCCCCCCACTCGCTTCTCTCTTCCATCTGAAGCATTTGAAGTACAGGAAATCGTCGCTTTAGCTTAGGCGCATCCCAAAATAGATCTGCAGCACCATGGATAAAGATCAAACAGCATGCAGTACCAGAGCCTTTCCTCATTCCTCTGCGGGCTGGTGTGAAGGTCTCTCTTTGGTAGAAATGGGGCATGATGAGGCGGGGGTGAGTGCTTGAGATCTGGGATATGGGGGAAGTGTGGGAGAAACGGCGCATTAAGCCGCTGGCATGGGGAATGATTAGGGTTTTAGTTAAAATTGGTAGGAATGGCTTTCTCCTTTATTGAAATAGCGGCACATTTTGCTGTCGTGGTTAAAAAAAAGTAGCTAAGTCTACATTTAAGCTTAATTAAAGTTTATTCTGTACTCGCGTCAGATTCTCAGGAGGGCCACAGAGAATGGTCACAAAGACGATGGACATAACTTAAATTGTTAAACTGAAAGGGCTTATAGAATTCTTAATTATGAATTCTTATGAATTCTTAATTATGAATTTGTTACAGTATCTTTGTTTTTACAAGGAATTAGATATTACATGTTTCTTGTAATTGTTCCAAATATAAAGGATTTGTTCCTTTTTTCAACTTTTAAAGGGATAGTTACCCCCCCCCCCCCAAATTAAAAATATAAATAAATAAATAAATCTGTCATCATTTACACGAATGATCTCAAACTCAATTCCTGGAGGGCCGCAGCTCTGCATAGTTTAGATCCCACCACCTCCAACTCACACCTGCTTAATAGTCTCTAGTAGTCTTGAACACCTTGATTAGTTGGATCAGCTGTGTTTGATTAGTGTTGGAGTAAAACTGTGCAGTGCTGCAGCCCTCCAGATCAAGCACAGTCATGTCATTCCACATATGTATGCAAGTCTTTACCAAGTGGAATGAATTACTGAAAAAATTGTACATATTTATAAATACATTTTATTTTATTTTATTTTATTTAAATGATGACATCTGCGGGGGTTTTGTGTTGTTTTGGAAAATATGGTCCAATAAATATGGTCAATAACCACACAATAGTTTAGTTTTTTTATTATGTACACAAATATAACATATAGTCAATGCAGTATTAAAAACGTTCTATTTACCTTCTATTTTCTTAATAAGGAATTTAACAATTAATGAAACCATGACAATTTAAATATTTAATAATGAATCACTAAAATATTACAATTAATATAATTACATAATTAGTAAATATGTAATAAGTATATAATAAATATGTAATAAATAAGTATATTTTTGTGAGAAAATGAACAAAAACTAATTGAGAAAGTATGTAGATCTGTTATTGACTTTATTTCCATTTAAAACATATGCAGATGGGGTGGCACAGTGGATCAGTGGTTAGCACTGTCACCTCACAGAGTGAAGGTCACTGGTTCAAATCCCAGCTGGGCCAGTTGGCATTTCTGTGTGGAGTTTGCATGTTCTCCTCGTGTTCGTGTGGGTTTCCTTTGGGTGCTCCGTTTTCCCCCACAGTCCAAAGACATGCGCTATAGGTGAATTGGGTAAGCTAAATTAACCGTAGTGTATAGCGAAAAAACATATGGCAGAATAGTTGGCGATTCATTCTGCTGTGGTGACCCCTGATAAATAAATTAATGAATATATGAATGAATATTTACAGAAATTCATAAAAGGTTTTGCTTTTCATATATAATTAGTTAGTAAAACAAATACGTATCAGTCGACCTATTTTGAATTCCATTGACTTTTAGTGTATAGCTTAAAAAACTGAATCCCAGATCTGCAGTCAGCATTACACTGTGAATTATTTCTCTCCTAAGAGCCTGCTGGCAATAAAATAATTCAGGCAGTAGAAATTTGAGTGATTCTGTAAGTTAACAAAGAGGAATGTGGAGGAAATAAATGGTGCCATTACCAGTTCCCAGCATAAAATAACATTTTCACTCGTGCAATAAAAAAGCCTTAGATTCTATTTTCTAATTCCTGATTTAAACACCGTTCCTCTCTTTGCTCTATAATCCATTCTTTCCGGCAACGTAATTCGTGCTTCTAAGAAATGAATCCAATAGTAGTAAAATACATATAAGTCAGGACTCTATCCAGTCTATGCAGTGACCTGTGGGAAATTGTTACACTGCTGCATGCGAGAGATAGCTGACATAAGTGAGCTGTTCCTTATGTGTTCTGTACTTAGTTCAGTGAGCACATTTTCACAGCTTGACTTGCACTGCGGTTTGTTATTTTAATTGCCAATTATAGTCTGCCCGCTCAAGAAAAGAGCAGTGCTAAAGAAACTCTGCATCATTCCCTTTTGTCTCATGGTTACCCCATTTTCACCCCCCTACCTTCCCTCCCATCCTAACACTCTTCAGAGTCAAGAATCCTAAACTGTCACATTTCCTGTCCCTGTCATCCATTCATCCATCCACCTGAATGAGGACATGCGTGTCACAGAAAGACAAAAAGACTCTCACATCTTCATAGATGACAGGTGATTGTTGTTCTCAAAGAGTCTGGGAAACTCGCCTATTAAACGAAGGCAAGCCTCGGGCCTGTTAGGTAAGTTTTTGCAGAATACGTTACGCTCCTGTCATGCTTTCAGTTTCTTTGGCTTCCATCACTCTCCCAGCAGGATGTCGTGCCTTTTTGTGCTTTGAAGCTCCAGGATACTCCAAGTTGGTGCTTCTGTATGGTTTTGTCAATGTTAATGGATAGGAAAGAGTTCTATTAATAGAAATAAAGAAATCTGGTTTATGTGTGAATAACAAGTTGAATTCTTTTGAAGATACAGAACACATATTAGGATTCTTTCAGACTTGGCTTGTTGTTTCAGTGCTCCTGGCGTGTTTTCTCAACTTTACTCTGCTCATTTTGAAGTGCAAACATTTGTTTCACAGTATGTGATCTTGGCCCATTTAAAAACTGATTTCATGTGGAGGCCATTTCATAGCTTCGGACATGCAAAAGCAAAGGTTTGATCTCATTTAACCCTGAAATGAGTTTGTAGTAAAGTAGGATGCAACTTATTACTGTATTTATTTGATCTTAAAAACCTAGAAGCATTCTGTGCACTACTTTAGAAGCATACTAAAAGACCTGTCAATCAGGGACCAACAAAAATTGGAGAGATGATACCTTTTTTATTATTATTCACCAACAGCCTGGTTGCCACATTGTAATTGGAAGTGTGAAGTAACGAGAACCTCACATAAAGAATATTAAAGTAGTCTAATCTAGAAAAAAAAACAAACACACAAACATACACCAAGCAAGCAATGGAGCAAGCCGGTGTCTGGCCGATGAAAGTAAATCCATACTAATCCATGATAGTGAGAATAGCGAATTCTTCTTGTTCATATTTTACGGTGGTCAAAAACAAACTTCCACCTCTCCCTCCAGTCAGTGATGTCTCCAATTAATCATTGGGCTGACACAAGAAACTTGCTTGATGGAAAGATAACTGTAGAGGAATTATTTCTGAAGCTGGACCATATCTCGAAGTACATGTCTTTTTAGCCCGTTTCCACTGACTGGTGGAATGGTTTGGTATGGGTCACCTTTATCAGGCTTGCCCTTCCACTGCCAGAAAGGTACCAATGGTTCCCTTTTGGTGGGCGTAGCGTACAACAGAAAGATTCAGTTGATGTCATTCTTGCTCGAGGAAATCTTGCTTAAAGTAAAGCTGTACGGGTATCATATGAGAAGCACTTCTCACAAAACAGATGCTTTATACACATAAATACTTGTGTATAAATGTTCATTACTAACTTTTCTATGAACATTATTGCATTATTACTGCAGATCAATGACAGTGCAGAATAGCCAACTGTAACTTTTGCAATTATATAAAATAAATGAATAAATGCAACATATATAAACACATACAGACACTTACAGTCTTCGATATGTTACCAGTTACAGAAAAACTACACACAGCATACATTTAGTGCTTATTTGGATTCAAAAACAACACGCAACATATAGCCCACAGTCCGTGCAAACCTCTCATTTGTATCTTTAATCTTCACCAGCACACATAACCTCTGTTAGAAAGTAATTCTGTCATTCCGAGTTCATAAAAGTCCAAAAGGTGATGATAATAGTTAAACATGGCCGTTTGTTCATGGTTTAGGTTGCTGAAAAAATCATCAATAACCGTGGACACACTATACCTACTCACAGTTCTGTCCAAACAGCTTACAAAAGTTGATTTTTTCAGTATAGGTATACCCTTTAAAGTTAATTCTGATGCTGTGCTCTTGTTATTAATGAATTGGTTTTAAACATATTTACTCTTTGTTCTGCAAATGTGAAGCGAAAATGAAATGTGACCTACATGAAAAGAAATATATATAGTAGTTTAATGTAAATACAGTATAGTATTATTAATATAGTATTTTAATA
>CAIGQZ010007154.1:6469561-6484964 GCA_903798205.1 Danio tinwini
AAAAGTTTCTTTCCTCAGGCCATCTACCTCATGAACAGTTAAATATTACAATTTTTAATATGCAATACTTAACATGCAATACTTTCTCATACGCACTTGTACACAGAACCTTATAACCTGTATATTTACAACATATCTGTACATACAACTCATCATCACTCATCATCCAGATCTTTTTGACTAACTGCATCTCTGTTTAATGTTTGTTTATTGCCTTTTCTTTTCTTGTATTTAATTTTGTGTTGTCACTTTATGTACACTGGAAGCTTCTGTTGCCAAAACAAATTCCTTGTGTGTGTGAAGCACACTTGGCAATAAAACTGATTCTGATTCTGAAAATGTGGTCCTCATTGAATTAAACATTGTAACCAAGTGGCTGTGTTTGTCTATATTTTAATTGTGTTTGCAATTTTGTATAACATCATATTTAAATCCATTTTAAATATGAAAAAAGTACATTTATAAAATTGTGTACATTTATATGGACTTTTAAGTTCTAACACCTTGTTGAAACAGGTGTTTATATCATCTTAAGAAACTGGACAGTAAAAGGATAACTTTTTTATTAACATACTAGTAAGTATAGTATCTCTAAGAGGCTTTGTATACTTACAAACCACCAACAGGGCTGTGAGCCCTATTTTTGCTGACATTAATGTTCAGATGTGTAGAGTGAGCCCTTTAAAATCTCTCTGTGTTGCTCACCTGGCCGCCCACAATCCCTCCACCCTTTCTTTCTTCCATGCTTTGATAAGCTCCACGGTTCAACAGCCTACAGCTTGCCCTCAGGTAACGCTGCCACATACATACATTATTGTGCAAGTGAATGCATAGAAAGTCTCTATTAACCTTTACAAACAGCTGGACTGTGCCATAAACTGGCAGCGGCCAATCAAAAACTAAACGTCTTGTCGGTTTTAATATGTTCACTTCATTTCAGTAAGGCCTCTGCTGAGTTCTAGTAAAGCCATGGCATTTGTTAGGCTCAATTACGCTGTTTTAGCTCATTAATACCTTTAAAATCCTGCCAATCAGAAGTAGGGGTTAAAAGATTTGCGAATGTGCCTTTGCATATTTTTTCCCCCTGTTATTTGTCTTTCAGGGCTCTCAAAAACACTTCCCGTTCTGGCCCAATATTAATCAAGCTTTATCTCTTTAGTGATATTCATCTCATTAGTGATAATCCTCTTAGATACATCCAAACGGCTTCTCAAGTCATGCAACGTCTCTCCCTCCAGACAGGCATGAGGAGGTGGCGATGTCCATCTTCCCACTAAGGCCATTAATTATTTAAGCCAAATTGAACGTAAGACAATGGGACTTATTACAGCCTCTGACTTGCCCTGTCCCACGGGACGCCTGTTGCAGAGCTGAATGGCTTTCAGACAGTGAGGACAACACATTACTTACACTTTGAGGAGAATAGAATGGAACAATAGCTGGTTCAATTGCGATCTCCAGCCATAAATTCAGTAGCATTTGATAAGCCACACATTTATTTAACAAGAAAGAAGAGTGAATTGGATTTTTTTTGGTTTTGTTTGACATATCACATGCATTTATCTTATTAGAATAGCAGTCAGATTACTACAGTTCTTCTTTTTCATATCTGATGTTATCGGCTTGTGTTTGTGAAGCTGCCATTGTTTGTTTTGTTGGAAGGAAGAGAGGCAGATGTAGAATTGACTGAGCTGAATTTTAGTTAAATCAGTTTGTATTACTGTACTCTCGCCGGACACTGTGTTGCACAGATATTTACTTTGTGTCACTGAGTGCCGGTCGTCATAGTAATTGGATCAATTATTAGCATTGATCGCTCCCGAAGACTGTGCGCATCAATATATTTCATTAAGAGGGTATTTTTGAATATTGCTGATTCTGTACGTGCTCAATCAAACACACATGCACAGCTCACAAATTGAGACATGACAAGCATATTAGCAGGATAGTTGATTACACTAACTTCAGGCACTCATAAGGAATGTAAACTTCACTAAAGTTTCCTGTATTGTAGTATATGAATTTTGTGTTTACATGACCAAACCTGGGGTTCGAAATACAAGTTTATCTAAATCAGGGGTGCCCAAACTCAGTCCTGGAGGCCCGGTGTCCTGCAGAGTTTAGCTCCAACTTGCTTCAACACACCTGCCAGAAAGTTTTTAGTACACCTACTGTAGTAAAAGCTTGATTAGCTGGTTCAGGAGTGTCTAATTGGGGTTGGAACTTAACTCTGCAGGGAAGTCCCTCCAGGACTGAGTTTTGGCACCCCTGATGATAATGCTATTGTTTGTGTAAACTCCAAAAAAGAGCATACAGTATAAGAAATTATTATTATTACAGTATTGCAAACTTGTTCAAATGGAAAGCAAACAAAAGTATAATAATTGGTAATGTTTTGTACAGTACATCAAGGTATTATGCCTTTATTTTTATATCAATTGAATAAAACAATCAAATAAATTGTAGAACGATATAATTAAGTATTAAAAAACAAAACAGATTCATTACAGTGAGAATTTTGGATAGCAAACATATTTTAAAATTCTGTGTGCAAAACAAACCCTAAAACAGTTTTTTTTCTCATCTAAAGTTGTATTATTATAAGTAGTTATTGTTGTTGTTGTTTGTCTTAGGGTTCATTGGGCTATCATCATGAAATTTAGTAGGGATTTATATATTCGGCCAATTTAAAAAGCATTGTATTACCAGTAGTTTCAAACTTTAGAACAAAGTTGTCTTTAGAACAAAGTTGTCTAACAACACTTGTCTTTCATCTGGTATTTATCATTGATTATATTTTTGATTTAGAAAATGGTGTTCTTTCAAACTTAATCTGTCAAAATTGTGGTCTAACTTAATATTAAGCAACATATCTATACAAAATTATGACATTAAGATGTTTATTGAGCACCAAATCTGATTTTATGAAGGATAATGTGACACTAAAGACTGGATTAATGGCTGCAAATAATTCATCTGTAGAATTAAAGGAATGTGTTAGTAAAAATTTGAAGAAATTATGAGTATAATATTATTGAGGGATTTTAATTAAAATGATGACAACACTTTCATCTGGTATTTATCATTGTTTATGAACTTGATTGTGATTATCATATATCACAGCATATCACTGCATTGTTTGTCAAGTAATAGGAGCCTTTATGAACTTAATATTTTTTTCTGTTTAGTCATAGTGATTGTAAAAGTATGTCTATATTGTATGTGTATTGCATTTCTTTCATTGTTAGTGGACACTAAAATTAATATGGTTGTAATTCACATTAGATTTTAATGCTTTGATATCATGATGAAACTATCAGCTGGCTTCATTTCAATGAAAAAAAAAAACCTTTTGATTCCCTATTATTAACATTATTTTGATTTGAATATGTCATCTTCAAAGCTCAAATGAAAAAAAAATCCCTGACAACAGACTCAAATACCGTTACTTTATTATAGTTAGGGTCAAAGATACTGTCAGCAGACTTCATGAAATTATATCAAAAGATCTGGAGTGGAAAATCGCTTTTCTGGCTGCCCATTTGTCCTGTGCTGAGTGATGAAGGTTCTGATGCCTTCCCTAAATTAGTTATGCATCATTTACGGAGCAGCATGATTAAGTAGTGTAACCGATCGGGACCCTTTTAGAGTGTGTTTAGCTTCAATGACGCTCTGCTGGAGTGGTGCAGCTTGCTTTGTTTGACACCGCTGTAGTGCACATGCCTGTTTGAAGCTGCAGGTTTATTTTTTTGTAAAGCTTGAACAAGCTTCCCTTTCTTTTGTCTCCCGATGATGACAACTAGAGCAGGCTGGTAAAGACATAAAAAACGAGGGTTATAATATGCAGTTTGCGATTCTTTGATCACTGAAGTAGCATTGTCATCAGCTATAAACAAGCACGCTATTAGTGGACTGGCTTTAATTTATTTTGCATACTCATAGCGTGAGAGCGGGAGCTTATCTGCCTCTTTGTCGTGAGATGATAAGTTTCTTAGCCATTAACCCTAGTGCTTGCCCCAGGTGTATTTTCTGTGCCTTTAGGCATTAGGATCTTTTAAACAACGCAAAGCCCACTGCAAGATATGCTTGGTATTACAATATGTGTGCATTGTGTAACTGTGTAATATTATGGGTTTTTTTATCATATTTTATAATTCTGTTCACTCTAAGGCTGGGGTCTCAAACTCAAATTGGCGTGGGGCCATTTCAGTGACTGACAGTTCAAAGGAGGGACGTTTTACCATTCAAGCACGAGAAAAAAGTGGAAACCTGACATAATTGATGCATCTTAGGACAACAGATATGACATTTTATTTCAAGAGTTATCTGTCACCAATTATATAGCAAATCAGCATGTTTATCGTGTCACACATCAGCTGCTGAAATATATCTGTGGTTGTTGTGTGTATGACTGAGCTTTCGTTCATTCTTCCACAGAGTATATGCAGTCAAAACTCCTGCTTTTTGTTTCTTGTTGTACATAATGAAGGTAATCGTTAAAATTACACATAATGAATGTGTCGTTAAAATTGCTATGAAAATACTACAAATAATAACTATTATTCTGTCCCAACCAACTGTATTGTACCAATAGCGTAAGAACAGCAGAAAGCAGATTGGGTAACTTAAGTCACTTTATAGGCAATTGTTCTTCTCAATATCTTTCCTTTTTTTTGTAAAACTACAACACACAAGTTTACTTTAACAAATTCAATTCAACTAGCAGTACAATTTAACTAATGCAGATAGTTTTTATGCAATTCTTAATAACCATATGAGGAAAATCTATTAATGAGACCATTTGAATAAAATACTTGCAAAACTATCATATTTGTTACAGCACCAGCATAATGTGTACACCATGAAGAAGTGTTTGTAAAACAAAATACAGGTGGTATAAACCTGATAATATATAAACGACCCTTGAATATTTGTAAAAATAGAGCACTTACGGACTTATATTTTAACGTTTAAATCAGTCACAGAATTAAAACACGTGTATTTTTCTCGACCATACACTGAGAGAAAATGAAAGTAAAACTACTGAAAGTACTGAATGCAGTACTTTAAATGTCAACTAGGTGGCGGGTCAAAACCACAAGTGGCTATGTGACTGAACAACAATAAGTGGTTCAAAAATATATGTTTTAGCGGACCAAATCTCGTTGACGTCATTGACGTCATTTGTGGGCCGGAAGGAGGAGGAGGAGGGCGGGCCTTAATTTCCCCGCAGGCCGGCAGTTTGAGACCCATGCTCTAAGGCAGGGATGGGCAAACTCGGTCCTGGAGGGATTAAGATCACTAGAAATCTATAAGCAGGTGTGTTTAATTAGAGTTGGAGCTAAACTGTGCAGGACATCGACCCTTCAGGATCGAGTTTGCCCACCCCTGCTCTAAGGAATAGTTTATATCTAGTCAGTTTGTGGAAGGGCATCCGCTGGTAAAACATGCTGGATAAGTTGGTGGTTCATTCCGCTGTGGCAACCCCTAATTAATAAAGGGAATAAGCCTAAAAGAAAATGAATGGTCAGTCTGTCTTTACATAATCCCAACTAGTTTTTTTGAATCGCTCTGAACTGTTGAAAATCATTCTTGTTCAGTCGATCTCTCAGTCTGTTGTTTTGTTATCTATCTGCCTTCATCTTATTATTTGTCTTTGTGTATCCATCTATTCTATCTCTTATTCTACACTGTCATTTTGTCTGTCTTTCTTTTTAGCAGTGAGGGAAAAAGATTGATTCACATACTGTACTTAATAATTGAGATTTCAGCTTCTAGTGATTTGCATCAATCCACAAATATCAAAATGGGTTGTCTATTTACAGATATTTAGTGCAAATAGCCAGGCCTGCTGGCAGAGGCTGTTTGCACTGACTCTGCCCATGCTGGGTTTGAACAGTTGAAATGACAAACAAAGTAGTTTTAATCAGATTTATCTCAGTGCTGCTTTACCTAAATACAAGAGACAGTCATATGTTTAATGGTTATAGACATCTTAAATGGCAGAGTTTGTTGTTCAAATTTCAGTTTGTCTCTGTTCATCTGTCTGTTTATATTCACTGTCTGTACATGTCTATCTGTCTATCTCTTTGTGTCATTCTGATTCTAATGTTCATCTGTCTTTCTCTCTGTCTGTTGTATCTGTTTCAAGAGTTCCCACTTAGATATGCTTAGCATTTAAGCAGGTTTGGCATGCTGTCCCGGGAAAGAACCCTGCGCTCGGAGATACTTGAGCTCAAGGCTCCTGCCCGGTCAATAAGCATATCAGGGGATCTGAGTTCAGGTAGGTCTCGAGAGCTCCCCCTAGAAAATGGAGGAGAAGGAGGAGATGGGGTGGAAGGGGGGATTCTTCCAAAATGAAGATAGAGCGGTAGGGAGAAAATTATCCATATATAGTAAGCTTGGATTGCTCTGATTGGATTATTACTGATTACAGATGAGAAGCCAGACGTGCTCGATCATATCACGTGCTCCTCTCGAAATTAATTTGTGAAACTTCACTTATATAGACCATTTTAAGAGACGTAAACAATAACAATGGTCCTAACATATTTCCTGTTTTACTTTATTCATTTCCACAGCTTCTGAGAATCCAAAAAAGGTCCACATATTGTTAAATAATGTTATGATAGCTGTTTCAATGTTGAGCTATGGTTGAATTTTCTCTTTTTACAGACATAAAATAGTTTGACAAAAAGCTGGAAATGTTCTTGGGTCAATGACATCACCACATTGAAATGGTCTATAATGTTTGGCCCCTTTATAATCGGTCTGATATCATGTTGCTATCTTTATTAGTATTAGCTTTATCAGCTTTATTTTCTTTATCTTTATATCTGTCTGTTGTTCTATTTGTCATTCTGTGTGATCAATGTAAATGGTAATGCTTTTAAAACAGTCCTGGACTCATTAAAAAAATAGTGATAATAATAATAAAAATCAATGTGCCAAATACGTTGGTGTGATTTTTACAAATGATTCACACTGAAATTCGATCTTCACATTTTCTGAATGAAGCCCATTATTTTTGCAGTTCCATTTGGAAGAAAATGGCACCGTTAATGTTGTGCTTTAATGGCTTTGGTTGATTTGAGTCAGATTGTGCTGTAAAGGTCACTGGTTTGTAGTGCTATCAGTTCTGATCTGTTATCACATAATGCGAGCATGTGTGTGCTCATGTTTGACTCTGTGCGCTAAATGAGATTCCAGGATGTGCACAAACAGTGCTGTTTGCATCCGCACATGTACAAGTTGAGTTTATGTTTTCTGTGCCAAATGCCCCTTAAATCGCCCTTGAAGCTGCTGGGAGATAAAACATGCACTCACACAAACCCAATTAAGAGGAAGGTGAAGATAAATGAGTCAAATGACAGATGGAGCAAAGAGTTGAAGAAATCAAGAGAGTGATGTGCAGAGAGAAAGTGGGGGTTGTGAAAAGAAAATGAGGCATTCTGGGACAGTTGTTTAATTGCTGCTGTCCAGTATTCAGGGGCTGTTTTAATTGGCTTGTATTTCTTCCAGAAGAAGCCGGAGGTGTAGTATAGAGCTATAGTCTAGAGCTCAAAAGGAACTTTGTCTCTGCATTTTTTAATTAGCATTTTAAGATACTCATAAAGATGTAGCATTAGCCATTTGCAGATTTAATTAGTGCTTTTTGCAACTGTGTTACAGCTTTGATGAGGCTATACATTAATGCATGTTGCTTGCATGTGCATTTCTGTGCAGTTCTTTGTTCTAGACCTGACAGTATGTGTTTTTTTTTCCTTTCAGTAGACATGAATGGGGTATACAACATGCACCATTTAAGCAACCCATTTAAGCAATACCTCTACATAAATGTCTGAAGAGTGCCAAATAGGTCCCAGGAGCTACGTTTTTTGTAGTTTTTGTTTTCGCTACATCCTGTGTAGATCTCAAATTTCTCTCATGAGTGCATTCGTGCCTGCTGTTCTCACATAAATCCACCAGAGGTCGTTGTTGGCTGACTGTTGACTAACTGACTGACTGACCGATTGACTGACCCACTTTCCTCCTTCCCTAAACCCAACCAATAGTGTTTTCAAAAGCACCAATTGACCTGTCCACCCACTTCCCTAAACCCAACCGATAATTTTAAAAAGTAATCCAGAAAAAGAAAAGCCCTTGCCTGATTTTTACTACATTTTCAGATATTACCACATTCTCACCCTGTTATTTACTTTTTTATTTATTTTTTTGGCTTCTGTTATTGTCTTCCCCACTTTCTGGAACAGTTACTCTTTGGACTCGAACCCCGTCGCCGTGGTCAACTCCTCACTGCGTCTCAAGTCCACAGATGTACATGGCAAGCTAACTGGACAAAGTGTCATACCGCCCTGTAGCGTTTGTTTTTAAAAAATGAAATGCTTCTGGCTACATACTTTGCAATCTCCTGAAACATATATAGGGCTAAGTTTTCAGAATGAGCCTATGTTGCATTTAAGGGTTCCAGCTGTTTGACTGCAGGTAGCCTAATATAAATACAGTACAATGAAGTTCTACAGTACAATGAAGAAAAACAGAAGCATTTGTCCCTACATTCTGTTTGAGCATGTGTACAAGGCTGGGTGTTCATGTGAGGATTTTGACACTACTAAGCGCTTGTCTAGCAGGCTCAGTGATAAATTATGAGCTCTCCATGTGGAGTGTTTGATTGACAGCCATGCTGTGGTGGTCAAGCAGAGGGCAAGCCTTGACACTTTGTAACTCTCACATTCGCACACCCCATCGCCAGAAGAGCAGAATGCTTCTGCTGTGTGTGTGTTAATTGCAGTGTCCACTCTTTGTTTTTTAAAGGGGGCTGTTTGGGTTGTACTTTAAGATGGATTGGAGGATGAATAGAAAGATAAATAGATAGATAGAGGGCGGATAGATGGGGAGTTGAATAGATGGAGTGGTAGTTAAAATGTTGGACAGATGGATTGATCAAGGAGGTGCAGATGGTTGGATAGATCGATGACAGGATTGATAGAAAGATGAATGGACAGATGGATTGAAATAAAAAATTATGTATTAAGTGATTAAAATTTTGATTGATTGATTGATTGATTGATTAAGAAATGGATGGATTAATAGAATGATGAATGAAGGATGGATGAACCAATATTCACCAATATTCTAGTAAAATAAAAGTTTGAGGATTTGAAATATTAAAAATATAATATAACACACAGTTGTACTGTAACTAGTTGAGTTCATTTGTTTTTATAAACACTGTGAAAGCATTCAAAAGTAAAAATTTCCAGTACCAGTTGTATTAGCTATAACAAAATTTGAATCATATGAAATCAAATATTGCAATTCAAATCACAAAATATGACAAAATTATATATATTAAATATTTTTGACATTTACATTTTTTAATATACAGTTGAAGTCAGAATTATTAGCCCCCCAGAATTATTAGCCTCCCTGTTTATTTTCCCCCAATTTCTTTTTAACAGAGAAAACATTTTTTTCAACACATTTCTAAACATAATAGTTTTAATATCTCATTTCTAATAACTGATTTATTCCATCTTTGCCATGATGACAGTAAAAAATATTTGACTAGATATTTTTCAAGACATTATACAGTTTTTAAGTGACCTTTAAAGGCTTAAATAGGTTAACTAGACAGGTTAGGGTAATTAGGCAAGTTATTGTATAACGATGGTTTGTTCTATTAGTTATTAATAGTTCTATTAGACTATTGAAAAAAATATAGCTTAAAGGAGCTAATAATTGACCTTAAAATGTTTTTAAAAAAATTAAAAACTGCTTTTATTCTAGCCAAAATAAAACAAATAAGACTTTCCCCAGCATAAAAAAATATTATCAGACATGCTGTAAAAATGCCCTTGCTCTGTTAAATATTATTTGGGAGATATTTAAAAAAGAAAAAAAATCAAAGGATGGCAAATAATTCTGACTTCAACTGTATCTAAAAAAGTCAATATACACTACCAGTTTGGAAGCTGTGAGATTTGTTGATTTTTTTTTAAAGTCGATTCTGCATTTATTAGTTGAATTGTACTGTAAAACTTAAATTGTGAAATATTATTAAAATTTTTCATAACTATTTTCTTTTCAAATTTAATTTATTGCTGTGATTCAAAGCTGCATTTTCACAATCATTGCTCCAGTCTTCACTGTCATATGATTCTATATTATAATGATTTGGAGTTATATTATGTATATATATATAATAACATTTTGTTTTATGCTTCCAAACTTTTGACGTAGTATTTTTTTCTTGATTCATTATTCTCGTAATGTTAAAATAAAACCTATTCAAATAATAATATTGCTTTATCATAATATTACCATAATATTATCATAATAATGCTTGCGTGTCATATCCATTATCCATCATTAGAAATATGTGAACATGTAAGACATAATATATGTATGCTGTGCATGTTTTCCATATCCATCATCCACTATGCTATTACTGGGTACTGTGTATTTTGGCTAATGGTTTTGCATGACCCAGTGTTAGTTATAGCAGATTCTAGAATGATCAAATAAGGTCTGTTGGGATCCTCACAAATAGACAGACATTTGCGTTTTTTTTTTTTTTATTAAAAAGATAGGATATAAAATGTTGTATTATCACTCGATTTATAGGTCAGAACTACCCCCCAGTAAATGTCTTTAAAATAGGCAAGCTGACCTGAGACAGGTGTCTAGTCCTGTTAAATGCACATCTGAAAGTGCAATGTATGCAAACGCAGAACTGTAATGTATACTATACATATTTAATATGTATGTAAATAAGACGACGCCTCAAATGCAGGCGCATATTAACTATCAGTGCATTGGCACGGTTTCAGACAACTTCCCCTCAGGCATTTGATAATGTGAAATGTTGTATGTATACGTGTGTTTGCATGTGCATCTACTTTCTGCATCTTGTTGTGATATAAAACAGGTCTTTTTTATTTATTTTTTTGTGCAGTAGCATGTAAAATTAATTTACCTGGAACCATTTTTCTTTTTGCATATTTCCTTATTTATTTTTACATTTCACCTATACATTCAACAAATTGTATTTCCTTGGGTGATTGGGGACACTTAGATTATTCCACATTTGCTCATGCATAAATTCCACTCATTCTTTTGCCAGTGGTCAGAGACATTCTTTCAGCCTATGTCAGTTTTCATTTTGTGACTCATTTCATGATTCACAGTTCTAAAACTCAAACAAATTGGAGTCAAGTTAGACACTAAACAGAAACTTGCCCTCAGCTCACACCGATGATGTCATCTTGTCAGTGAATTTGTCTTATCACGAGTAAGCATATGTAAAACACTTTGAAACCAGTAGTTGAAATATAATGCATATCATCACCGTCAGTTCAGAAACATTTCAACATTTGTTTATCATAAATCAGCTAATTATGTGTGTTTGGGATTTTCAAGCAAAATTAAGACTTAACTTTTTTCTTTTACTTTGATGAAAAGATGACAAACTTTTGTCATTGGAACAAATAAGTATGTGTTGATAGTCAAGACCAAAAGGGAGTGCACGAGAGTAAAGCACACTGGGAAATAATCAAGGCAAGACATTTGATGAGCCAAAGAGCGCCGTTTTCCATTACTTCATCAGCAGTCCTCGATTTCTAATACACCAGAAGAACCTTGAGATGGCACACACATACTGTAATCGTGCATGGACACACTCTAATGAAATGGCATTTACAAATGCGATTGCAAACAAACTGATGATCACATGCAAAAAAATTCACAAGACAGATGTTTCCTATGGGAGGAGGTTGTGGCCTCCATTTCAGTCTAAATTGTGGGATGCACTTTGCATAGCATATGTACATTCGCTTCCTATAGGTCTTTGTATGTGGAAGATTTTTATGTGGAAAAATGTAAATTATAAAATGGCATTTAGAACTTTTTGGATATAAAGAGTTTTGAGGCAAAAACCTCCTAGCGCCATCTGAAATTCATTCATTCATGTTCTTTCAGCTTAGTCCCTTTATTCATCAGGGCTCACCACAGTAGTATAAACCGCCAACTTATCCAACATATGTTTTACACAGCCGATGCCCTTCTAGCTGCAACACAGTACTGAGAAACACTCATACACACACATACACTACGGCCAATTTAGTTTATTGAAATTCGCCTATAGCGCATGTCTTTGAAGTGTGGGGGAAACCGGATCATCCAAAGGAAACCCACACGAACATGGGAAGAATATGCAAACTCCACACAGAAATGCCAACTCACTCAGCTAGGACTTGAAACAGCAACCTTCTTGCTGTAAGGTGACAGTGCTAACCACTTCATCTAAAATGAGATTTTTTTTTCTAAAATGAGGCTACTGTGTCTAGGTTCTGCACTTTTATCTTTAAGAATATACAAAGAATAAAAAATGGCACTTTTTGACTTTTCATATACTTACATCGATACTCACTCTTGTACTTTCACTTAAAAGTTCAATTCATTTTCAAAGAAATTCATTTTCCTTAGGCTTTATTCATCAGGGGTCACCATAGCGAAATGAACTGCCAACTTATCCAGCATTTGTTTTACACAGTGGATGCACTTCCAGCTGCAACCCAGTACTGGGAAACATCCATAAACACTCATACACTACGTCCAATACACCTATAGCGCATGTCTTTGGACTGTGGGGGAAAATGGAGCACCCATAGGTACGGTGGATGGCGGAGGGTGTCGCGGACAAAATTGAGCGGGGCAGGAGTGATGCGGACGAAGGTGAAGAGGGTTGGGTAGTCGCAGGTGAAAGTGAACATCAGACGGGGTGGAGGGCGCTTGAGGAAGGGGATCGGTAAAATGAGGTACCAGATCAGATTTCAGAGGTGCTGGATCTGGATCCGGCGTTTTCCAGCACAAATTAAGCCCTGGATATTACTCAGTTTATTGACCACACTTGCCGGAAATGAGAACTTTGTTTAGAAATAGTTTTGGAACAACAACTTATATAGGCTAATGATTGTCTTTAGGGGCAGCACAGTGGCGCAGTGGGTAGCGCTCTCACCTTACAGCAAAAAGGGCACTGGTTCGAACCTCGGCTGGGTCAGGTTGAATTTCTGTGTTGAGTTTGCATGTTCTCCCCGTGTTGGTGTCGGTTTCCTCTGGGTGCTTCAGTTTCCCCCACAGTCCAAAGACATGCGGTACAGGTGAATTGGGTAAGTTAAATTGTCTGTAGTGTATGTGTGAATGGAAGTGTATAGGTGTTTCCCAGTGATGAGTTGCAGCTGGAAGGGCATCCGCTGCGTAAAACAAATGTTGGATAAGTTGGCGATTCATTCCGCTGTGGCGACCCCAGATTAATAAAGGTACTAAGTTGAAAAGAAAATGAATGAATGAATGATTGTCTTTAGTGAAATATGTAAAACACAGTTTTCTTATCCACAAAAGTAAAGGATTAAAGTAAAGAGTAAAAGTAAAGAAAAAGTAAAGAGGCCGAATGGAGGAGGCTCATTCTTTAACCTCGCACTGCAGATGGTCAGTTTTTCCACTTACAAAGTCTGCCATGTAAATAGCAAATGTGCCATGGCGTGACACAACTGACTCCTAAAGGGAATGTGAGATGAGACTCTGATTAGTTAAATCACGTTATGCTCAAAACACACCCATCACTCATTAAGAGAATAAGCACAACCCTGCACCAGGGTGCAAACCATATTTTTCCATCCTTAACAAAAGTGGATTTAGACACGCCCTTAATGCTTTTGCGCCATGCGCTTTAGTATTTGTGCTTAGATCGTTAAAATAGAACCCTACTGTACGTGTGCCGTGTTAAACTCATATATGTAGGCAATGTTAAACAAAAAGGCATCCTTTACAAAAAGGAATCATCTTTAAAGTAAAAGTCTAGTAATAATTGTTTTTGTTTTTTTGGCGAATTGATTACCATTTATATATCCAGGGTTTTATTACAAATAACGTGGTTAAACTCTGGTTAGTCTAGCCAAACTATGGTTATATTCACATTCCCCGTGCCTTTATGTTAAACTTGCGGATAATGTTAAACAACAATGTTAAAGAACAACGCTGGGGATCCTTTATTCTAACTTACAGTCATTGTCAGAGCTGCACAGCGGCGATAAGGTTAATTACATTCACAAACACAGTCGCCCTGCACCTCTGCCCTGCCTTTGTGAGGGAGGGCCTGAGGAAGAGGGATTAGAGGTCTACAGGAGCAAAGCATGATCCACGAGTGTGCATTTGAGATCACTGGAAAGGAGAAAAGGACAAACAAAGGGAAGTTTATCCTTGTCCCAAAGTATAAATAGAGAGATTCTTCTACCTCTGTTATGTGCTATCTCTGTTATCTGTTTGCCTCAGTGCCTTGCTTTGCTTTGTTGTCTCTCTTTCTGTCTGAATATTCCCTGTTGGTCATGCCTCACTGGGGCAGTATGCTGTGTTTTTGGCTTGTGCCAGTGAAACATGGGACTTTGCACCTGTTCATGTCTCCGCTTAATGTGCCCTCTTAGCGGGGCACATGGTTACACCCTCAGGCAAGGACACCTGCACCCATGATCTTCAGCTGTCCCACTCTTTCTCAAACCTCCAGTTATTTCCTTTGAGTCTTCTGTTGTTTGCTCCTTCTCTGTGTGTGTATACATTTACACTTTCTCTTAGTTGTAATCCTTTGTTTTGCACTGGCCTTTCAAGATTTTCACGTAAGCATCTGCCGCTTTCATTTCTCTTTACTTTGAATTTTACCTTTCAACCTGTTTATAGCAGGAGACTTCTAATGCTTTTAACTATATTAAAGCCATTCTGCTGGTTCTGTGGAAGTTCCTGTTAAAGGGAGAGTCGAAGTTAAAGAAAGAATGAGAATTGATTTACTCAGCTGCCTGTCAATCCAGCACAAAGTGAGATGTTTTTTTGTCAGATTTCATACAGCTTTCGTGCTTCTTTTTTGTTCCTCCATACAGCAAAATGTATAGAGTATTTGGATGATGGGCTGTCAAGCTATACAGAGTAAACATCAAAATAAAAAAGGGAATGTGACATTTGAGGTTGTTTTTGCAGAAGACATGTTTTTTTTTTTGTTAATAAAATCGGCCGATAAATGCTATTTTTAATGTTATCGTTATTGGTCCGATATCAAAATTAAGGCGGTATCTTTAAAACAAAAGAATACGTAAAAGTACAGAACTGCCTGTCTCACGCATGTGTGGGTTGAACTTGTTAAGACTTGCCCAGTGCACTATAACAAAGCTTTCCTCACATTGTTTATTCTTTCAAAGTCCGTCCTTTCTTTGTGTGGCATTGCTGTGCATTAATAACACAGAAAGTAACCATATTCCTTATCATTGTAGATATGTTTGATAGAGTGTCATTGTGTATTTTGGTTTAAATTGCCTTAGGAAAAATATAACATTTGTAAACATAATAGCAGCGATGCACA
>CAIGQZ010007154.1:6491184-6501498 GCA_903798205.1 Danio tinwini
ATATTTATTTATTATTATTTATTTATTTATTTTTATTTAAATGTGTTTGGGATCAATTGTGTTTGGGATTAATTGGGGTGTTTTTTTATGTGTTAATGAACTGGTACACATGTTTTCATTAAGTATTTCAATAATGAATTAATGTTTCAACTTTCTGTCTCCAAGATTGCAATGTAATTTTCTAAATTATTAAAACTAGACAATTAAAATATGCTGTAAAAAAAAATATAGGCTGATAACTATTTTATTTTGACTGCAGATGATGTAAATTGCTGATTTTGTCTGACCAGAGGAGAATTGCATGTATAAAGCGCGATATGATACAGCATGATTAATCCTTGCGCTATTTTAAGTGAATGTAAATGGAGTCGATTCCACTTACTCTAAAATTAGGAGTCGAAAATCACAGTCGACTCCAAAAAACCTGAAACGGAACACCCCAATATGAACCTCATTTTTATTAAGTAACATGTCCCCATTTTTCTCTGAAAACGTATTTCTAAAGGTGACTTGTTATTTCAATCATATGTTGGTAACAACCAAATAAATTCATATATGCAAAGAAAACAAAACTAATTTGTTTACAAATTACGTTATGTGTAATAAAATTAAATGACACAGGGAATTGTATTGAACACATGAAGAAAGGGAGGCAGTGAAAGCCCAGACAGTAGCTGAAATCTCTCTGTAGTTCTTTAGCATTTCTGTGCCATTCCTCATCATACATTAATAATAGCTGCTTCAGTCCAACATCTACATTAGCAGAATGATGAAGATGAAACCGGGGTGGACATTTCAGCAAGACAGTGATCCAACACACGGCCAAGGAAGCTTGCAAATGGTTTCAGAGAAAGAAAAATCAAGCTGTAGAATGACCCAACCTCACTTAGATCTAATAGAAATACAAAAAAAGATCAGATTTAATAGACGAGACCCACAGAACCATCAAGATGTTTACACTCTGTTGAAGTCTGTGAAAAATCACACCTGAGTTAGCACTAAATACATTTCAGTAGTTCAGTAGTTTCTTATAGTGTCATTCCATCATTATTACACGTACAGTAACAAATTTTTCTGATTTATTTTTATTTTTTTGGTTTTGTTTGTTTTTTTTATTTGTAATTTTGGGGTTTTTATCAAAATTTGGTTCAATTCCATGTCAACAGCTCCTTTAGAAATATTATTCTGAGAAAAAAACCATCACGTGTTCATGTTCAATACTTATTTTCACCACTCTCTATATATATCTATTGTACAGTAGTTTTTATTCATTTCAAAGCTGTGAATAACTTAACTTTTTTGAAAGCTAAAAGTCTTTGAGAGACAAAAAGCATCTTTGTCTCAATAGGTGGCCTCACTTTTCTTTGTTAGATAAGTCAGACCTAGTGAAAGAGCATGGCGAGCTACAGTGGACATGGTGCGAGAGAGTGAGTGTCAGCAGCTGGAAGTGACCCCTGTAATGCAGGTTATGTCTTCTATCAGCAGCAGGGGGCATGAGGCCAGAGGTTAATGGATAGTGCAGTCCTTCCCCTGACAGCCTAGTTATAACTGCCCTGTGAGAGGCATAGAAAGAGCGAGAAGGCAGAAACTATGCCACAATATGCACACGCACACACAAAGACAGAGGAGAGAGAGCTGTGAATCCTGTGCCTGTGTTACATTTATCAAACACTCTGGACTGCAGTGTTCGGCCCTCCACTCAGTCAAAGCAACAAAGCATGTCTGGATGTCAAGCGCACACCTGCATGTCCAACTGTGTGCTTGTAATGAGTTAGGCAAAGGATGCTGAAAATTGCTGAGATGATCAAGCAACAGTCTACCAACACTAATAACTGCTTAATGGCTGGATGAAAGCATCCACCCTCTTCATGCCATGCACATGCGTGAGTAGGGTTGGGTTTTGTTTTTTGTTGGTTTATTTTTATTTTATTTTTTTTGCAATTTTGCAGCTTAATCAGAACTTTTAAAATAGTATCTGAATTAATACAAATTAATCATGAGTACAAACTGGCCATGGATGACATTTATGAACCAAAATATACACTGTAAAAATATATATGTTAATTAACAGTAGGACTGTGCAAAAATGTCAATACACCTAACTATCCCGATAATTTCTTTTACGATAGTGTATCGATAGTCCAACCTGAAGTATCGATTCATGTGAGCATGGCGGAAAATATAAAGGTGCCTCCAGCTTTTAGAGCTGACGTGTGGCTGCACTTTGGTTTTATTGCTATACCAGGAAGTACTGAATTAGACAAAAAAAAGCCATTTGTAAGCTTTGCTATGTATAGTTCTCTGTTCAATCACACTGTGCAGTTCTAATGAATTGGAATGGATGGAAAATAAATTGGAATTGGAATTTTAATTTGTATGCTGACTTTTTCAAGCTGTCAATATAATGTGACACACATACTAATACAAACTATTGCAATATATCACAATTTATTGAATTGCAATATATCGTGATATATTGTATCGAGACCCATGTATCGTGATATGTATCATATCGTGAGGCCCTTGCCAATACACAGCCCTAATTAACAGTATCCAAATTTTGTGATTCACAAGTGTTTTCCCTTTATTTATGGCTGTAAATTGCATTATGGGATGTTGATCACAGCTCTGTAGACTTTTGATGTTGAAAATTCAACTCTTAATTCAACTATAAAAAGTCACTTTTTTAACTTTTAATGGTTAAAAGTTGTGGGAAGAAAGATCAAGGTCACATAATACAATTCTAAAGAATAAATAAATGTGAAAAAATAAAAACATAAATCACAAAGTTCGGAAAACCGCTAATTTCCAGATATTTTTGCAAAAAGTAACCATATGAATATACTTTATACCACTTATTACATGGCTACTTGTCACAAAACATAAAAATTAGACATAAAACATTTTAATTCATAACAATTCTTGATGAAAGACAAAAACTGCAGAAAGGAGCATACACTAACCTACGTATTATTTAGTGACAAAATGGCGCCAAACACTGCAAAAAATGCCAAAAACACGCCAAAAACAGTGGCGTGACAGACAGGCATCTATATGGATGTTGCATATTCAATATTCAATGATGATCAAGTGACTCAGAAGTACCCAAATAAGCCTGTGTCATAAGTTTCAATGGTTGTTATCTGAGAATAGCATATTTTTGAATGTCATGACTGAACAAATCAGAATCCAGACAGCCGGGTAATGATGTAATGTAATGTAATGGGATGTGATGTAATGTAATTTGTGAATTTTTATAGCACATTTATTGTGTATGGCCATTAATTGTGTATGGGGGGGGGAGGGGGTCTCTACACACCACCACCAGTGTGCAGCATCCACTTGGATGATGCAACGGCAGCCACAGGACAACAGTGCCAGTGCACTCACCACACACCTGCTATAGGTGGACAGACAGTGATAGAGTCAATTTGGTGGATGGGGATGAGACTACTAAATAACAGTAATAATACTAATAACAGCAAAGTAGTATGTATTATTGGTGCATTACAAATCAACTTCAAATTCTAGCAAATCTATGCAGAAATATGACCAGTTTGCCTTCTTTGCCAAAAAGAAAAAAATATTGACTTACATATGACAAAATTTAAACAATACATTACACTTAAAATCTAACTTTTTTACAAAATAGTTAAAAGCCTGATGTCATACTGTACCACATATGGTATATACAGTCATCATAACTTGCATTATTTCCAGAGTACACACTTAGCTGATGATTGATTATAAAGCTTGTTTGGCATGCTGTTCCGGGAGAGAGCTTTGAGCTCATAAGATCCTCGAGCCCAGGGCTCTCTCTCGTTTGCAAGGCGAGAGGGGAGTTTGAGCTCAGGTAGATCTCGAGAACTCCCCTGCTATAGTAGCTAATGAACATATAGTGATTGCTCTTAAGAGATAACTAATTACTAGGAGCATGTCTATGGTGCCGATTTGGATTAGTCAATTAACCTAAGTTGTATGTTTTTGGACGATGGGAGGAAACTGGGGAACCTGGGGGAAACCCGCGTGAGCTCAGGGAGAATGTGTAAACTCCGCACAGAAATGTCGGCTGGCTTGGTAGGGACTAGAACCAGTGACGTTCTTGCTGTGAGGAAACAGTGCTAACCACTGGGCCATCGTGCCACCCATCTAGGAAAGGAGTAGGGGTGGAAGGGGGGTTTTCAAAATGAAGATAGCTGTTATATACAACTTAGGGTATTTATAGTGGCTTAGGAATCGTCTGATTGGTGAATAATAAACTGAATAATGCGGGACTGGCTGCAAGCAATCATAAGCATGTGATCCTCTCGGAATTAGTTTAGAAATAAACTTCACTTTCTCAATAGTTATGAAGGATAAAATGTTTTTATCCTTCATAATAGCTAATATCCATTATTCCTTTCCAATGTGTGCTTGTCACCTTGTGATATCTGTGTTTTTTCCTGTCTTCAGTAGCGTTGTTGTTCATTTTTCTGTTCCTTTCCAACTGTAAAGAAAAAAATGCTATAGTTCAGACAAAATACGTTGTACAAAAATGATTCAAACACATCATGCTCATACATCGTACACACATACAAAATAAATCAAGCTACGCACATACAGTAAACTGGTTTAATAATAATTAAAAAGTATAGCTAAATGACTTAAAGTTTACTAATTCATAATGTAGCCAGTTTATTTCTTCATACAAAGAAGTGTGTTTTCAGCTCTCTACATTCTATGCCCATGATTGAGTTTAATCAACAACTCGGGCATTTAGTTGGCACTGGAATCTGTGCTCTGATTCGGTCCGTTGCATGCATATGGAGTGGCTTTTTGTTTTTGTGTATTTGAAGCTTGATTCCGGATGATGATGATGTGGTCTTACCATCTCTGTATGTTTTTTTTCTTTCTTACTGGGTCAGCACAAATTGCGTCTTAAGGAAAACGACATTAGTGATGATAAATGTGTTTTATGTTCCATTAATCACTTGGTTGAAAGGAGTGTAGAGAGAGAGAGAGGGAGAGAGAGAGAGATAGGCCTCTTTGTTTGCTGTCCAACCAATGATTTATGTCTCCGAGTAGTAAACGCCACCTGAAAAAAGAAAGACTCCAATCAAACTGACAAAATGAAATACATAACAATATTTGAATTTGAGAATGGAGGGTTGGGGGTTGACTTTTAATGTAGGTTTACTCTGAGAAACTGTCATTAATTATGCAGTCTTTACAGTTCAACCACACAACTGTGACCAATTAGTAATCCGTCTGTCTTTCAATGTGTCAGAATATGCTGTAGTATGATTAAGTTAGCTTGATGATATAATTCAAATTAATTTACTCTCAAAACAGAGGTTAGTTGCTGACTGCATTAACCATAGGATGAAGAAAAATGTCAGGAACATTTCCTCCTCCCCAACTTCCCGGTCCAGATAAGCATATCTTCTGGTTTTCATCCGTTAGCTGCTGGAATGGAATGAATCTTTAGGTAAAAAAATAGGATTAGCTTGGCTTTATCAAGCTTTAAAATGTTATCCGCCCCATCTCCCACATATTTCACCATTATTTATCTGCGTTCAGAAGCAGCCTCCTATCTGACCATTCAAACTGTGAATTTTCCAAATCCATTTCCAGCCTAATGTGTTTGGTTTTACATCATTGTTGCGATAAGATGTTTATTTTGACTGCATTCCATCACTTTTCCAAGCTAGAATGGGATTTCTTTGTTTCCACAATAGCGGTGGAAGTCCTTGTAACTGCATTGTGGTGGAAAGGTAACAATGGAGAGATGCTTTGATGGTTGAGAGATGGAAAACAAGCACCGCATGCACATTCCGTCATTTTAAATGTGGATGTTAGTGGAAGCATTATGGCCGTTTCTCTGGAGGAGGGCTCTTTTGAATTCATTTTGCTTTTATGATCAGGTTATCAGATGGTGCTGCTTCGGAGAAAGAGGGGGAGAGAATGCAATAAAATGAGGCTGTTAATTGAACCGGCTGCATTTCATAGTTTTGTGTCATGTACATCATTCTAATATGATTGTATTTCAGACAAAGGAAGGGAAAGCAATCACGGGTGATTTGAATGCTTATTGCTTTGTCAATATTTAACGCTTAATGCCCATCAGAAATGATGTGTGAGCCAAGTGCTTTTTAAATGATAAAAAAAACCTTTAATATTATACAGTTGTATTCTTATTATTTAAAAGGGCTTGTCAGAACGTTCAACAGATCAATGTTTTTTGATTATTTATCTAAAATTTGTTAATATTAATCTGTACAATTACTAATATGAACTAAATTTTTTAACATTTATTGATGCATTATTAAAATTCTAAGTTGTGCTTTGTTAACATCAATTAAATACTGCATTTTTTATTAAATAATGTTTACAAAAATGAATAAATACCAACATAGGCTCATTCTGAAAATGTAGCCCTGTATAAGTTTCTGGAGATCGCGAATTATGTAGCCAGAGCTACGTATGGCTGCATTTTGTCTTTAAAATGAACGCTACATGACGGTATGATGCCGTTCCTTTTCTCGCTGACCGTTTACCTCCGTATGGATGGCTTTTCCACTGTTACCAGTTTGTCTGGTAGCTAGACTCGTACATCGACAGATTTGAGATGTAGAACGGAGTTGACCACAACAACGGGGTTTGAGTCCAGTGAAGAACAGTTCCAGAAAGCAGGTAAGACAAAAGCCAAAAAATTGATAGTAAATAACAGGGGGGAAATGTGGTAAAATCTGAAAATGTGGTACAAATCAGGCTGCCATAAGTTTTTTTTTTTTTTTTTTGTGGATTGCTTTTTAAAACACTGCAGTTGGGTTTAGGGAAGGGAGTGTGTGGGTCAGTGGGTGCTTTTTTAAAACACCATTGGTTAGGTATAGGGGATGGTGGGGTTTATGTTGGTTGGTCAGTTAGTTAGTCTGTCGACAGCATCCTCTGGTGGATATACATGAGAACAGCAGGCGCAAATGGCACTAGCGAGATAAATTAGAGATCTGAAAAAGTGTACACAGCAACCTCCGGTGGATTCGCGAAAACAAAAACTGCAAAAAAATATCTCCTGAGAGGTATTTGGCGCTCTCCAGAAATGTATATAGAGGTACATAATTAGAATGAGCCTGGGTTGAAAAATACTGCATATTGTTTATTAATTGTTCATGTTAGTAAATACATGATCTAAAATTAAGTAATGGAACATTTATTGTAAAGTATTACCAAATTTAACATTTAAATGCAATTCCTACATATGAAGACAAACACACACAGATACTTGTCTATGTGGTTTATGAGGACTCTCCATAGATGTAATGTATTTTATACTGCAATAAAACGCTTATAATATGGCCTTACCCTCTCGCTACTTTTAAACCCAACCCACAAAGTTAACCGCTGGCAAATCATGAAGACCCCATTATGTGTGATTTTTATGAATTTCGGTGCCAACACAAGGCATCTCTTCGTAAACTACATTAACTAAGTAACAATTAGGTCATACCCATGTTTTTATTTTATTATTAAAAGATCAAAAGAAAATCGGCACACTTTAGCTCTCAAAAAGTCCTTTAATCAAATTTAATCCATTAAAGGACTTTTTAAGAGTTAAAGTGGCAGTGTGCCGATTTTCTTTTTCCTTTTCTTTTTGTGTTGATTTCTGATCGAGCATCTGCCATGTTATTTTATGTCCTTGTGTGTATAAATATATACATCATTCAGTCATTCATTCATTCATTCATTTTCTTTTCTGCTTAGTCCTTTTATTAATCAGGGGTCACTACAGCTGAATGAACTGCCAACTTATCCAGCATATGTTTTACACAGCAGATGCTCTTCTAGCTGCAACCCATCACTGGGAAACACCCATACACTCTCATTCACACACATACACTGCGGACCATTTAACTTATCCAATTGACCTATAGCTTGGGAAACCAGACCTTTATGTGAGGGGAAACCAGAGCACCCTGAGGAAACCCATGCAAACACAGGGAGAACATGCAAACTCCACACAAATGCGAACTGACCCAGCCGAGGCTCAAACCAGCGACCTACTTGCTGCACCTATCACTGCTGCACTGAAATATATTTAACGTATCTTGTGTGTTTCACATATGTTCCATGTGTTCCACGTTTTATGTGTGACTGTAACATCTTGTGAAGTCTCAGTCACACATCAACTGAAACAGCATAGATTAAAAACTGATTTTAGGATTTTAAAAATGATCATCATGTTCTTTAGAATGAAAATATAAAATAACTAGATGTTTATGTTTACATTTCACGCATCCTGTAAAAACTAGTGCTAGTGAATCTAAAAATAATCACTTACCATCACTTTTACCATCACAAATCGTATGAATTATTCTGATAAACGCTTGTTTGACATTGTGTGTGTGCGTGCATACAATAGAGAGAACAAGAGGGAGAGACAAAGGAAAACAAGGCACTTAAAATGAATAGCATAGATCACAACATCAGTTGGATCTTATCTTAATTACAAGGAAAATGATCTGCACAGTTAAGAGTGAATGCTGAAGTCGTACTAATAAACTGTGGTGGCATTTCTCTAATCGGGCCCCTCTCCTCAGGGAAAACTAACGTCCCAGGGTAGAGGGAGTGAGCGAGTGGGCTGTCTGATGTGAAACAGGTGGGACCACGGAGGAGTTTTTTTTTTTCTTCTTCTTCTTTTAATTGCTTTTCGCTCATGTCTCTTTTCTCTGTGACTCTCCTGATGAATCTGTCTTTGTGCTCTAAGGGAGTTCTTTTTTTTTGTTGTTGTCGTTTTTTATGTGTGGCCACATGTCTTTGTGTGTGTGGTTTACTGTATGCGCACCTGCACGCATCGAGTAGATGGAAATGCCAGTGTATTGTTATAGTACATCTCAGTGTGTGTTCAGTTTACACAAGAGACATTGTGTGCACTGTTTGCAAACCCACTGTACTTTTAATACATGTATGAATGTGAGTGTCAGTGTACACTGTCGCTTTCTCCTCAATTCTTTAGACCTCGTTCACTCTCGTTGTGTGCCTTGCCCCTGTATTAATCAATTGAATGAGAGAGACAGTAACAAAGCAATCTCCACTCTGCCAGTTCTGTCTACATTCATCAGGCTTTAAAAGAGCGCAAAAAGTGCACATACACAGTTAAAGAAAAAATTCCAACTATATTCTTTTTAATATTGTGATTGTATTTACACTCAACTTAATGTAAACTTAATCTTTGTTGAATACATATGAATTTTTTTTTATAAAACAAACTGACCAAATATACACTTACTGGCCACTTTATTAGGTACACCTGCCCAACTGCTTGTTAACGCAAGTTTCTAATCACCAATCCCATGGCAGCAACTCAATGCACTTAGGCATGTTGACATGGTCAAGATGATCTGCTGCAGATCAAACCGAGCATCAGAATGGGGAAGAAAGGTGATTTAAGTGACTTTGAATGTTGCATGTTTGTTGGTGCCAGAAGGGCTGGTCTGAGTATTTCAGAAACTGCTAATCTACTGGGATTATCACGCACAACCATTACTAGGGTTTACAGAGAATAGTCCAAAAAAGAAAATATCCAATGAGCGGCAGTTCTGTGGGCACAAATGCCTTGTTGATGCCAGAGGTCAGAGGAGAATGGCCAGACTGGTTCCAGCTAATAGAAAGGCAACAGTAACTCAAATAACCACTCGTTATAACCTAGGTATGCAGAAGAGCATCTCTAAACGCACAGCTTGTTGAACCTTGAGGTGGATGGGCTACAGCAGCAGAAGACCACACCGGGTGTCACTTCTGTCAGCTAAGAACAGGAAACTGAGGCTACAATTTACTCAGGCTCACTAATATTGGACAATAGAAGAATCGAAAAACATTGTCTGGTCTGATGAGTTCCGATTTCTGCTGCGACATTCGGATGGTAGGGTCAGAATTTGGCGTCAACAACATAAAAGCATGGATCCATCCTGCCTTGTATCAATGGTTCAGGCTAGTGGTGGAGGTGTAATGGTGTGAGGGATATTTTCTTGGCACACTTTGGGCCCATTAGTAACAATTGTGCATCATAATGCCACGACCTGAGTATTGTTGCTGACCATGTCCATCCCTTTATGACTACAGTGTACCCATTTTCTGATGGCTACTTCCAGCAGGATAACGTGCCATGTCATAAAGCGCAAATCATCTCAGACAGGATTCTTAAACATGACAATAAGTTCACTGTACTCAAATGGCCTCCACATTTACCAGAACTCAATCCAGTAGAGCACCTTTGGCATATGGTGGAAGGGGAGATTCACATTATGGATATGCAGCTGACAAATCTGCAGCAACTAC
>CAIGQZ010007154.1:6576137-6590699 GCA_903798205.1 Danio tinwini
TTATATTATATTATATTATATTATATTATATTATATTATATTATATTTAGATGTAATATTATTCATGCTGTTTTAGATCATATATACTATAATTTATTTATTGTTTATTAAACATGCATAGTTTTTTTCCATAGTTGCTGACATTACATGCAATATGTCTCCTTAATAAATTCCTTAATGTTTTTTTATATTTATAATACCATAAATTCTGTATAGTTTACTATATAATTATACTACTAATTACATCATTTCAAGTTTTTATGCATTTAAATATATATTTTCTCTAAATAAAAATCATAACGCATGTCCCCAACTCTTGTCTCCAAATGTTCAGTGGTGCTGTCTTTGTTCAGATGAGTTACACCTACATTATTGAAACTGTGTTGATGTTTAGCCTTACCCCCTGCTGGTTAGTGTAGTTACTGCATCATATACTGTAGTTATTGAAAACATCTTGTCTAATGACAACCTTTACAAGTCTTGAGAATCATAAAATCAATGTGATGTGTCTTGAAATAATATTTGATATGCATACAAATAAAAGCATTTGACATAACCCTGCATCCAAAATGTGCAAAAAAAATGTGTTGTTTTTGGATTATACATATTGGAATATCCAATATTGGGAATGAATTATAGATGTTATTTAAGCTTATAATCATAATTGTCAGCATATTATGTTCTTTACTTCATTATGTATTAAATTCTTTTCATGTTTATAGCCCTGAACACTATCCATAAAAGCAGTTTGTAAAATAATAATATTAATAATAAAAGAAATGCTTTTACCTTTTTTCATATTGATCAAAGTTGGCTGCCGTGATTCATCAAATGATGGTGACAAGAGTTAGAACAAGGCATACATTATGAATAAACAGCACTATCAGCAGTTCATTCTAAGGGAATTCCCCTCGTTCTCTACTTTCCAGAGTGGCTGATGTTTTGCATTGATATCCCGTATCCCTGTTCCTGTGGCTGATGAAGACAAATATTCATTGTGTTTAAGGGACTTAGGGATGAAATGCTCATATCTTTTCCTTGCCACCAGGGTACACTTTAGCTCAACTAAGCCCGGATCACAGATGCTGGCCTTTTCGCTGTGGGAAAGCCCTTCTCAAAGGAGCTCATCAATATGTTGAATGCTGTCGAAATAACTGCATTGTCCTTGTGGTGCTCATAGACAATGGACTCGAGGGCAATGTTAGGGTAGCACTTTAACTCCTGCTGAGCTGACTCTCCAGTCTCCAGGTTGTAGGTTTTGTAATGTCCCCAAATGTTCAGTGCTGCTGTCTGAGTTCAGATGAGTTACACCTATATTATTAAAACTGTAGGGTTGATGTTTAGCCTTTTAGTCCCTGCTGGTCAATTTAGGTACTGCGTCATATAGTTATTGAAATCATCTTTTCCAATGACATCCATTTACAAGTCTTGAGATTCATTCTTGAAACTTATTTGATATGCATACAAATTAAAATATCTGACATGCATTCAAATAAAATATTACAGTATTATTTATACTTACAAAGTGGAAAGAAGTTATCAGTGCATATTAAAATTAACAAATATATTAAAATCATTGAGGAAGGTGGCAAGGATTTCTATTGAATGGGTTAACCTTAATGTCAGATTTCTCGCATATTAACATGTGTGTCCAGTCAATCAATAAATTAGTGAAAGGCATGCTATTTTATTGGCAGGTGACAAATACTTCCAGAAGAGATGCAGAAAAAGAAAGACAAAAAATATATACTGCATTATATTAAAAAAAATCTTGACAGATTGAAATCTTCATTCAAATCATTTGATTGTTTGGCGCTAAAGGGATAGTTCATCCAAAAATGAAAAATGTCTCACTATTTAATAGCCCTCGAGTGGTTCTAAACCATAGCTGCATCCGAAATCGCCTACTGCTCAGTAGGTACTGTATTTGAATTTAAATGCACTACTCGACCATTAGAAAAGTATGTTCTATACAGTATGAATGTGAGTAGTATGAATGGAACTCGAATGTACTACATCTGCCATTTTGTCATGATCAAGTGCCTTACCCGCATCAGTTGCATTGCTTCACTCCCATCCATGAATTCTGCATCATGGAATATCGTAGCGTGCATCGGATGTGCGCTTCAGAATCTCATCGAAAGCAGTAGGTCTTCTGGATACTTCTCACATACTGTTTTTTTTAACATATTGTACTACTCAGCTCGCATACTGTTTTAGCATACTATATAGTATAGAAGTATGCGATTTTGGACGCAGCCCATAAGTCTCAAACACGATTGCTGGAGGGCCGCAGCTCTGCACAGTTTTGGTCCAACCCTAATCAAACACAGCTGATCCAACTAATCAAGGTGATCAAGCCTAGAGACTATTAAGCAGGTGTGAGTTGGAGGTGGTTGGAGCTAAACTATGCAGAGCTGCGGCCCTCCAGGAATTGAGTTTGAGACCATTGTTCAAAATGTTTCTTTCTTCTGTTGAAAACAAATTAAGACATTTTAAAGACAGCTCAAAAACTGTAACCATTGACCTGCATAGTAGAAAAAATAAATACTATAGAAGTCAATGGTTTCTTCTAAATATCTTCCTTTGTGTTTAACAGATGAAAGAAACCCAAACAGGTTTGGAGCAAAATTAATGAAGGAAAGAAAATAATGACTGCATTTTCATTTTTGTTTGAATTATCCCTTTAATGTTGGAGCACATCTGATCATTTCTGCTGGTTCCAGCAGCAGGGGGCGCAGTAGCTAAAGGCGGATACACCCTGTTTTTACTGAACTTTTGGAATTGCTAATTTACTTGATCCTATAATGATCTGAGTGATCTGTTAGGTTTGTATTCAGTGAGCATATCTGAAATGTATTGAGGTCCTAGGCCATTTAGGGATTTATAGACAAGTAGTAATACTTTAAAATCTATTCTAAATGTAACTGGCAGCAACTGTCTGACTGTCTTTTTGAGAAGGCCAGCAAGGAGTCCATTACAGTAATCCACCCTGCTGGTGATAAAAGTATGAAGAAGTTTCTCTAAGACCTCACTGAAAACAAAGCATCTAATTCTTGAAAAAAAGCATTCAGTAGAATCTGTCATTTAAAAGTATCATTGAGCTTAAATTCCATATATTTTATTAATGTAGTAGATGTATACACTGAAAATAAATGATTCAAAGATGATCCTTGGATTTACTAACATTTTTAAAGTTAGGTGGTTGTAAACAATTTATTTGGGCTGAATTTAAAGAAACAAATTAAGTTGAACATTAATAAATTTAATTTGTTTGTTTAAGTTCAACACATAAATTGTTTGCAACAATTTTGAAGACATATTTTTTTCAGTTTAGTAGATATGAATTTATAATTACTTTTTGTACAACATTATGAAATTATTCTCTATCTGCTCCCTTTCGCATCACAGATTTGGGAGTGTTGTGACATCAGCTTGTGACAATTTAAATGCCTCTTTAATATTGTCTTTCTGTTTTTTAGAGATCCAAAGCATGGAGGAGTGCGGACAGCAGCTGAAAACAATCCTGGACTCTCCCAGTGTCCCTCAGGCTAATCACCAGCTCCTGGTTCATCTGACCCGACACCTCAGCAAGGTGGCCCAAAGTGGGGGAGCAGCTCAGGCAAGCCCCAGGCTTCTGGCTCTGGCCTACAGTGAAGCCGTCTTCAAAAACAACTACTTCAGGTACTGTAAATAGCAAAAACGAATTTATTTACTGAAACATAGCCATGACAAATTTTTAAGTGGCCCTGCTGTTCAAAATGTTGGGGTTGGAAAGGTTCATTAGAAACAAACATAAAATGTTTGTAAGGATAATATTAAGATCTGTATTTAATTGATCAACTATACAGTTACAGAGGTAACTTAAAAGCTCAGTTCGCTTAAAGTTTTGACATAATTCATGAATCCATAATTCATGAATAAGTTCAAGTTTTCTGAAAAGTTCCAATTTTATTTTATTTTTTATTTATTTATATATATTTTTTGATTATCTATTATATATATTATATATTATTTGATTAGAGTAAATGATGACAGAATTCTTATTTTTGTCATTTTGGTAACTTTATTTTTAGCAAACTATGTAACCACATTGGATCTCATTACTATCCTGAATGAGCTGCATTATATTTTAAATATGTTTAAAAGAGGAAAGTAATATGTTTTCATGTTCAGTTTTGTGGTTAATTTACACTCACGTTTACACTTGCATGTGCATGAGTGTTCTTTGTTTCAGCAGAAAGCCCAGTTGAACATATGTCGGACCATATCTTTATTCCCCTAGTTTAATTAAAGTGGAGCAGAAAGAGATGAGGGAGCTGTTATTTCTGATCTGTCCCTCAGCCCACTGTAAGACAGCCCTTAATGGCTACAGCTCCAGCACAATCTCCTGAGAGAAACCGCACATAACATACAACAGATGGGAATGCTTATTAAAATGTGTTGCACCACATTACAATCCCTTGTACATGCCATTTGAAGAGTACCCGGAGTGAATATTGATAGCTCATTATTTATGTAACCCGACTGGTATTATGTATGAGATCTTTGTGTCTGACCATAATACACAATCACATTATTGGTGTCTTTATTAACTGTAGAGCACATACATAATCTTTTATACCACAGGTTAAATCAATCATTATTTTGTTCCTCATAGTTCTTGACTGGATAAAATGTTGTAGAGGCAAAATTAATTGTATTAATAATAAGACTTATCATAGTGGTTGATGCAATTGCATTTGCATTAAAGTAATAGTTGGAGCAGTCATTTAGGTTTATATCCAATGCATCAAAATTTACTTCACTGTTTACAAAATAGTTAGTAATTGTGTTGTTTTGTGTGTTTTATGTTATGGCTGGAAGGGCATCCGCTGCGTAAATCGTGCTGGATAAGTTGGCGGTTCATGAGTCCGACCCCGGACTAATAAAAGGACTAAGCCGAAAACAAAATGAATGAATGAATGTGTGTTTTATGTTTATCCTTTCAAAATGCATTATAACACTTTTATCTCTGGTTGGACAAAGTTTGATATTAAAAAGTTTAACAAAATAATTTAAATAATATTTTTAGTTGCTTCAAATGAAGCTGTGTAAATTCCCATAAAACAGATAAAGGTAAATTGCCTTGTAAATTGTAAATTCCAAAAAAAAACAAAAAACATTAAGGGCCCTATCATACGACTGCCGCAATAAGGCTCATGACGTGTTTGATGTGATTTGTTCCTATTTTCAGACCAACGCAACCCTAATTTTCATGTTGTGCACCACGTTGTTTAAATAGCAGATCCATTTGCTCCACTTTGTGGACTCATGTGTGTTCTGGTCTAAAAAGAAGGTGTGTTAAGGCACATTGTTGGCACATTGCTATTTTGAGGATCTGAAATAGACCGCGCCATTGACCAGCTGAAAGCAGGTCTAAAGTCCAGCGCAGAGCGCGTTAGTCAAAACCCTTACACATTGCTCAATACACACAGGATGTACAGCAATACACAAATATCTTTACATATGAAAAAAATAAAGGATTCAATAATATAAATGTTCAATAAAATAAATGTTACAAAAAATATTATTTTCTACATAAATATATAAACTATTACCTCCATACCTCATCTTGGGGGGGCTTTTTTCAGTTTATTTATGACTATTTGCATTTGTAAAATGTTGTTATTATTAGCAGAATTATTTATTATATGCATATTATATTTGTTTTAATAAAAACAAGCTTAGATTTGTCAACCTGTCGGGTTTTGGAGACGTATGCATCACTATATGGGGCATAAGAATAGGACATGTGTCTAGATGTAACTCACACTTCGTTATTATTGTTCGTTTATTTGTTTGCTGGAAATTAGAACTGAATTTAGAAACAAATCTGTGTGCTTAACAAACTAAATTACATATGTAGGCTGATGAATGGCTTTAGTGGAGTGAGTACAACACCGTTTCCTTATTCACGAAAGTAAAGGAGTAAAGTAAAGAGTAAAATTAAAGTAAAGACAAAATAAAGAGGCCGAATGGAGGAGGCTAACTGTTTTCCCGCTAGTGAAGCGTTCAGTTTTTTTATTTTCAAAGTCGGCCATTAAATAGCAAATGCGCATGGCGTGATGCAACTGACTCTTAAAGGAAATGGAAGATGAGATTGGTTTAATGCACGTTATGCTCAAAACACACCTATAACTTATTAAGAGAATAAGCACAGCCCTGTTAGACCATGTGCCGTGGCACAGAGCATATTTTTCCGTCCTTAAAATAGCAAAAGTGGATTCGGACACGCCCTTAATGCTTTTGCGCCATTGGCTTTAGAGTTTGCACCTAGACCGCTAAAATAGAGCCCTATGAGTGTAAATGTTTTAATCAAAATATATAATATAAAGTCTTACATCCAGCCCTGTGATTGAAATAGGATTACAATATTACATATTTACATTCTATTTTAATAATTTTAGTATATACAAAAATTGTATGTACAATTTTGCATATAGAGTCTTCAAATCTCTGAACAGTAGTGTAAACCATATCACTGAATGAATAGCAGCAGAAAGCTGTGGTATCAGCATTTTACATTTCTAAATATTATAATAGTGCTGTGTTTTCAATATTTTTGCTACATGAGATCTCTATAACTAGTCACAGTTAAATAGCCAGAGACTTCACACTCTCCATAAAGTGCTTTACTGAATGAAGGACCTCAGTGTACGTAATAAAGAGTAGTGTGCAAGCGAGTCACTGCTAACTCAGTCAGCACATTGTAGTTCATTAAGTCACCTCGCACTTATTTGATTGTGAGCAGCTATCCTGTCCCTCTGCCAAGAGACTCCAGTGGGACTTTCCCTACTCTTAGCGGCCTGTCAATTGTCTTATGGCTTTGGGGCAGTTCAGGGAGAGAGAGAGAGAGAGAGAGAGAGAGAGAGAGAGAGAGAGAGAGAGAGAGAGTAGGGAAACAGAATGCATTATGCCTCAAACTGCCTTTTCTGGTTAGTCATCAGCTTCACACACTACCTGAGGTCACTGAGGCATCACAGGACCTGAACATTTGCCTATAAAAATACAATCGAGTTCTGATCATAAACAAGCAGTCGCCAGTTTGACTTCATTGTGTGTGTATGTGTGTGTGTGGATGTGTGCTTATGTGAATCAGTTTGTTTTTTTTTTGGTATGAGCCTGTGTTTGATTAGCAGTTGCTTTTATGTCCAACATCACTTTTAGGCTTAGTGTGATCTAGTGGAACATAAGCAAATGCTTCAATAAACACAGGACATCAAAACTAGAGAATAATGTATATGTTTTTCCAGAAATAATGTAATATTTACTGTTCAACGTTGGAAATAGCTTTAGTGGTGGCTATTCAATATAACCAGGGAACTTTTAAGAACCCTTTTCAAAATCAAAATGAAAGAATAGCTTGCATTGTAACAAAGATTACAACATTTTCCTAAGGTTACAGCAGTCAAAAATGGGTGGGAGGTATAGACACAATTGCTTTTAATGACTACATCACTAGTCACTCACTGCATTTCACTAGTCTCTAAACTTCAGTTTAGTTCAATTCAATTTTGTATAGCACATTTCCCAACATTTATCATTCCAAATTACATTACAGTCAAAATCAGAAAAGTTACGGAGCTGTGTATAGGGTGGGCAGTTATACAGCAGTTATACAGTATATAGTGTCCTTTCAAAAAGGTGAGGTTCAATGACCCATATTAAGTATTTGTTGTCCTCGAAGTTCTTGAATGATTGGCATTATCTCTTCAAGTCTTCATAGGGTTGGAATTATCTATGATCGAGTGGCATTCCACAATCTAGAGGCCTCAGGACAGGCATCCCGAGGTGGAAAAGAGAGCAAAGAAAAGAATTAGAACTTCACTTGTCTCTCTCAGCAGTCTCTCACGACATCGTTTAGGAAATCATAGTTTCTCCAGTTTGGATCTCCACTGCACTTACTTTAAATCCTTACTCTTAAAATGCCTCTCTCTCATTCCAGTGCGGATGTAAACCCAGAACACCATGTGAAGATTCTTGAGGCACTCATCATGGTTGGAGGCCTGGTGGAGATACAAGCTGCTCCAGGTAGGCCTTCGCAGGTTTTTGTCACTTGTTAAAACTGCTGTAGGTTTGTCTTCCTCGGATGATATTTTATTTCTTTACTTCGAATTAGGCAGTTTATTTGTTTACTTCGTATTATACTATGCGATTGTAAGATAATTGCATTACCTCAGGCTTGATTTTTATGAGAACCCAGTGGGCTTTTAATACTCCATTTGTTGTTTTGTGTATATTTCATTGCCTTTGTTGTCAACTTCTAAGTTTGATGGTTTAAACAAGTTATGATTCTCTGACTTCTGTGAGGGACATATTCAGAGATAGATGTCTTTTTCAGATTTGGGTGGATGAATGTGTGTATTTGTGGATCAGTGGTGTTCATTGAAGGCTTGTAGTGCTAAAATAGTGAGTTTATCATGCTTGCATCCATAGATTGCTGTTGCTTTACTCCTCAGTCCTTATGAAATGTTGTTGTAATGGATCTTCTGGCTTGACACTCACTTTACTTTCATTATGCAGAATCCAAACATCGCATTTCAGCCATCGAAGTCCATTAGATGTCTGGGGTCCTGAGAGGTTAACGTTTGCCTTGGCTTTTTACATTAATGAAATGCATTAAATATGAATTAGACTAGTTCAGCACAAGAAAACATAGATTGTTGTGTTTCAGTTTAATGCAATCAAGCCATTAGCTTTTCAGTAACCTTGAGCAATTATGAATACATTAATTTCTGAATTTGCTGAACAGCATTTTTGAATGTGTAAGATAGCAAGCGTGGGGAAACATATGAATGCACAACAAAGCTGAAAGTTACAATTTCTCTGATACTTAAAGGCAGAGCACATTAAAATTGTAAAAAGCTAACTTCATTTTGAGATGTAATTGAAAACTTGAGTCAACAAAATCTCTGACACAGAGACTCAGTTTGGGATGCGGTAACAGACGTTAACTTAGAGCTAATATATTTACCACCCATGGACACATATGTAGATTTATAGTGCCTTGTGTGACCGTTATAACTTCTGTGGGGTCATAACCTTCACTCCAAAGCAAGACAAGGGGTAGTTTTGGATGGCAAGCTAAAGCTTCAATCTTACTTACAACAAAAATCTGTTCTCTGAAACTTAAACCTTCACATAAACTGTTTTAAATTATGCTACTATTCAGCATCTTAATGGTAGTAAGATTGTTTGTGTTTTTGAACCTCTGAACCTTGGGGTGCACCAAACAACTGAACATGGTGTTTCAATGTGAAACCATGAAAAGGACAATACTCTCAAGTTTGTTAGTTTTTTTGTTTTGTTTTTTGTGATGCAGCCGATTGCAGTTCAATACAGGATTAGGAAACATGTCTCCTTGCACCAGATCTTCATACAGTATGTGTGTGTGACAAAATAATTTCTGATGCTGTTTTGGCTCATACAGTATCCAAGCTTTTCATGAGTTAAAAAAATACCACATACATTCACAGGCCACTTTATTAGGTACACCTGTGCAACTGCTCGCTACCGCAAATTTCTAATCACATGGCAGCAACTCAATGCATTTAGGCATGTAGACATGGTTAGGATGATCTGCTGCAGTTCAGACCAAGCATCAGAATGGGGAAAAAAGGTCATTTAAGTGACTTTGAACGTGGCATGGTTGTTAGTGCCAGACCGGCTGATCTGAGTATTTCAGAAATAACTGATCTACTGGGATTTTCACTTACAACCAGCTCTAGGGTTTACAGAGAATGGTCCGAAAAAGAGAAAGTTCCAATGAGCTGCATGTCATAAAAAGTGAATTATCTCAGACTGGTTTCTTGAACATGACAATGAGTTCACTGTACTCAAATGGCCTCCACTGTCACCAGTCTAAATCCAATAGAGCACCTTTTGGATGTGATGGAACTGGAAATTCACTTCATGGATGTGAAGCCAACAGATCTGCAGCAACTGTGCTATCATGTCAAAATAGACCAAAATCTCTGAGGAATATTTCCAGTACCTTGTTGAATCTATGCCACAAAGCATTAAGGCAGTTCTGAAGGCAAAACCCTGTACTAGTATGGTGAGCCTAATAAAGTGGCCGGTGAGTGTACAATGAGCATTTTTAGCCCAACACACAAGCATATTTTGGATGTTTAATAATAATGACAAAACATACATCATAAAAGCCTTTTTTCCATCACATCTTTAAGTAATACATTATAAATGGTAAAGCAAAGCGGACTATATGTATCACTTTTATTTTTGTTTTGGAGTAAAATGATCCCAAGCAACCAAATTAACAGTATTATAAAGTGTAAAGCTATGACTATAAGCTCAATAAACTTCTAATTTGCTGCTTATTAATAGTAATTAAGGAAATAGTTGGCTTTATGTGTTATCAAAGATTAGTAGAATGAGAACATGCAAAAGATGTACTTTATTCAAACAAGTAAACAATTAATATTTTAATAATAAGCAGGTAATAAACCACTAGGTAATAGTGAGAATTGGATCTTTAGCCGAAGTGTTGCCAAACTTTTTTCATGGCTTTCATGTGAATATTCAGTCCAGAACAACAGCATTTATTTGAATTAAAATCATTTGATACATTACTAATGTACATGCACACACTTTTAATCAATTTAATTGTTCCATACTTTAGTCCATATAAAAATGCACTTACATTTTTCGAGTGGCAGTTTAAAATTAGAAAAATGAAAACACAATAGAAACATTTGCATATTTTACATGCACAGTGCAACTAGCCCTCGAGCATCCTTGTGAATTTATTTGTGTATAAATTAACTCTAAATCTGCAGGGACTGCGAGCATAAGCTCTGCTTTTCTAATGGTTTCATCATCTCTTTCACTAAAGGCTACATTAACAGGGTCAGATGGCTCAGGATGGATAGTCGGTACAGAGTCAACCTCTTCACCAGCCAAAATGTGATCTGTACGAATCAAAAATAGCAACCAAAGCAAAAAAAGAGTTTGAACACGTCTATTCACATCACAACCCATCAACTTATGTATGACTTGCTTTTTGGAGGCAGCCAGTAATGTACCTAGAGTGCTTTAGCAAACCGCTGACCCCTCCTGTACCTCCAACTCTCCAGTTTGGCCCTAATGTGTTCCAGCTTGGTAAAGTTTGTTGGCAAAACATTGCGTTTAAAGAGCAATCTTTTGGGGGCCACGTCGGGCTCACTCTCTCTTGGATGACTGCACTTGTCAGATGCTGATGGATTCACTGTGGCTGTTAGCATGGGCTCTGGAGGGAAAGTGAGAGAGGCAAAAAAAGGAAAGTGGGCAAAAACAAGAAAGCAGGGAGAAAGGTATGACGAATACAGTTTAGGAAAGGTCACATCTTCTCTTATGGTTTTTCTGTCACTGTCACGTACTTCTGTTTTTATTATGGAGACATATTGTAGAGCATGTATGAGTGATATTTGCTCTGTTACAAAATCTAGTAAGTGGCGTAGCATTTTTAGGCATTATGTAGATTAAGCTGCATTTATTTGTTATACATTAAAAAATTACATTTGATGTTCGTTCAAACTACTTGTTTAAAATGAGATGAAGCAACCAACACAGGCTCATTCTAACAACGTAGCTCTATATACATTTCTGGAGACTGTGAAATACGTCCCAGGAGTTATGTTTTTTTGCAGTTTTTGTTTTCGCAAATCCACCAGGGGCTGCTGTGTATGCTTTTTGAGATCTCAAATTTATTTTGCGAGTACCATTCACACCTGCTGTTCTTGCGTAATTCCACCAGAGGCCGCTGGTGGAATCGACTTACCCACTCGCCTCCTTCCCTAAACCCAACCAATTGTATTGATTGACCCGCCGACCCACTTCCCTAACAGATCTAAAAGTTATTTACTTGTTTATTTTATTTTTTGGATTCTGTTTTTGTCTTACCTGCTTTCTGGAACCGTTCTTCACCAGACTCTAACCCCGTCGTCGTCAACTCCGTTCTACGTCTCAAGTCCGCCGGCGTACTTGGCGAGCTAACGGGACAAACTGGTTACAGCAGGAAAGCCATCCTTACAGTGATAAGCGGTCAGCTGGTAAACAGGAAAAGGAACAGCATCATACCGCCCCGTAGTGTTCATTTTAAAAATAAAATGTAGCCAAATTTTCAATCTCAGAATAATCGTCCTGTAATAATTATTGGTTCTAATGCCCCTATTCTGATTTGCTCTCAATTCAATATGAATAAAAAAATCAAGATTTAATACAAATGCTATTGGCTTGTCTAAAACTGATCAATGAACATTGCTCGCAAATGAATGAATAGCTGGAATTGCATCCCTGTATAGTAAATGTCAGCAAAAAAATGTCAGCAACATATTAAAACACAATCCACATCTCTATTTCAGAGCCAAATGTTTGTTATCTTATGGATATATAATATGTAAAAGAATCCTATCCTATATCTTTTAAAGAAATGTATTCATTCTGACATGTTGTTAAGCTGCTTTAGAAGACTATATATGGAGCATTCTAGATTTTAGAAACAGATGGACTGAACTCTGGATCATCTTATGCCTCCACATGCTGTTTTTATCTCCGTTGTTTTAACTCAACCATGCACCTCTTTCTCTTTTAGTTATGTGCTGAGCTGACACATTTTTGACAATAATTGTAAATTTCTTTGCTTTGGTTGAGGGAGTGCTTATTTATGTTGAAAACTCAGATCCATATCTGTCACTCTTTCGCTCTCTCTTTCGCCTTTGTTTCCCATCACTCAAAGCTGTTTTCGGTCATGCCCTTAAGCACTGACTTTAACCTCCGTATATACACAAGCACACATGCGCACGTTCAGTCTGGAGGTCATGTTGCAGCCTCGTGGAATTCCCCACTGGCTGACCCGCTGTCCCAGATGACCCAGTGAAAATGACCAGTGCTTTCAGCTGCACACAATCACATGCTTCAATGTTCCATGTAATAATCTTTGAGCTGCTCGCTCTATGGCCTTTGTTCCACGGCTCGTTTTTTTTTTTTCTCCCTTGCTTTATCTTCATCCATCTAGGGTCATTTGCAAGCGCAAGCTCACATTTGGCATTCTGCTTGATCATGCAGACCTCAAGCCTGGTCATTATGGGTAGAGAGTTAACATGAGAGTAGATGAGCTCAGATATGATGAATGGCTGAACTATTTGTGATTATTGTATATTTAAATTGCTCAGTAATACTTTTTTACTGTATATATCAAATGATATTAGCATCAGGCTGTCCTCATGTGCCATGAACTAATTCAGCTCAGCTTTAATGCTTTAGAAGAGCAGATGCTCTCTCTTTACACCCCCCCCCCTCCCTTGCTCACTCGCTGGCTTTCTCTGTCTGATTACACCATTTCTTCATTAAAGAGATAGCAATCTCATTAAGGTTGCCTCAGTTGCACTCTAAAATGCATTAATCTTCCTTAAAGGATCCTCTACCTTCTCTTAGCACCGGGCAAATCTAGCTCTGATTAAAATGACGTGGTCGATCTTAAGCTGTTTAGCTAGTTTTACCACCACTGATAAGGTGATCTGGAAAAGAATTAGCCACAGCTGATTGGTGACGTTGTTCTAGATTGAGTACGTTTAAATACAAGAAGGGTTAATATCAATTGTAGACATGGAGCAAATTAGCCTTTTGTGTGATTTGCTTCTTTTTCTTATCAAGGATGTACTAATAATAATAAGACGTAATTAAAAAAATTAACTATGTAAAGATTAGATATTCAGTTTTTAAATATTTAGATGTTTTTTCTGTGCAACAATTTGACAAAAAAAAGATGCAAAAATACCGTCTGAAATGTTCATCTAGAATTAACATTTTGCTCAGGCTGTTGTGTGTAATTTGAGCAATTTTACCCTTATTGCAAAGAATGTGTAATGTAATGTGTATTTATATAGCACATATATTGTGTATGGCCATACACCCAAAGCACTTTACAATCCACTAACAGTGTGCAGCATCCACTTGGATGATGCGATGGCAGCCACAGGACAACGGCGCCAGTGCGTTTACCACACGCCAGCTAAAGGTGGAGTGGAGAGACAGTGATAGAGCCAATTCGGTGGATGGGGATGACTGGGAGGCCATGATGGTGAAGGCCAATGGAGGTAATTTGGCCAGGACAGCAAGGTTACACCCCTACTCTTTACGAGAAGTGCCATGGACCACAGAGACCTTGGTTTAATGTCTTATCTGAAAGACGGCGCTCACTGACAGCATTGTGTCCCCTTGGGGGCATTAGGACTCACACTGACCGCAACTCACTGCTGGCCTCACTAACACCACAGAAGCCTAGTTTTCCCATGTGGTCTCCCATCCAGATACTGACCAGGCTCAGCCCTGCTTAGCTTCAGCGAGTAACTAGTCTTGGGCTGCAGGGTGATGTGGCTGTCATTACCTTTAAAGTGAAATGACTGAACATGAACATACAGTAGAAGGCTGAGAAAAACACAAATGTTTGAGGAACATTTTAGAGGCACTTGGAGGTTTCTGAACTCTTCATATATATATATATATATATATATATATATATAT
>CAIGQZ010007154.1:6595880-6611991 GCA_903798205.1 Danio tinwini
TATATATATATATATATATATATATATATATATATATATACTTTTGAGGTACCAATTTGGACCCTTTAAGTACAAATGTGTACATTTTAAAAAGGTACTACCCCAGTGACAGCTCGCGTACCTTTATTTCTGAGAGTGCAGGACAGCATGCCAAACTGGCTAATATTATCAAGCAATATCTAAGTGAGAACTCTTGAATATATATTTTATTGAGAAAAAAAAAAAGCATTTCATCCTACAGTCTTCATCAGGTCAAACAAATAAGTAATTCAAAAAACATGTGATCATTTTATTTCACTTTAAAACTTTCATTCACATAATTACACAATGGCATTACCTGCATCGTCTTAATAGAAAAGTGTGAAATGTGACATATCTCTGTAAATAAATACAATATAAATTCACATATTACACACTAAAATACCATTTTATGAATGAATGAAACATATATACTTTGAATCAAACGTATATCCCTTCAAACTGAAATCATTGCAGAGTATACTGTGGAGCCCAATTTGCAGGACACTTTTTATGTTGAATTATGCCGTGGTCACATTAGAGATTGAGCATGCAAAATTCTGTTATACGGCACTGCAAAAAGGGGCGGGATTAAACAAGATGATTAGACATAAAAAGTGAGCGATTGGTTCATATTTTATACTTCTGTACAGAGAGGTCATGTTTTGATCTTCAATTAGTCTCATGGAATCATGTGATGTGATTTTGCAAGTTCAACAAGCTTGCGATGCAGCGAACCGCAAAACTTTTTGCACAAGCTTGCGATTCCGGTCTGTCACATTTGCATGCATATGAATGGAAGTCTATGGGGCAAAAAGTGCAGTGTGACCATGGCTTTAGAACAAATATCTGATTGCTCTTCCCCTAATGAGTGGTAAGGTAGGGTTGGGGTTTGAGGACACGCCCTTTTTTTAAAAATCATATTTTTTCATACATATTTTTTCACTTTTCTGACATTACATAAAATAGTTACATTTCCTCATCCTATTTGTTATTTATCATTTTCATTACCATTTTGATGGTTAACACGCAATATATGAAGTATTAGTAAGAATGAGTTAATAATTACAAACCAGTCTGTGAGGTTTATATGCAATTATTTATCATAAGTCCACCTGTTTTGGAGTTTTCTGCATCTATTAAATGTTCTCATATGTATGCGACGTATGCTTGACAAATATTTCAGATATCTTGAAGGGGAACATTTTTTATTGTAATTTCCAACATTTGAAAGTTCTTATCTTATTCGAATTGGTGTCCACATCAAATTAAATTTACAGGAGATTTAATTTATATAAATGCACATTTAAAGTCATGTTAAGTGTAAATGTAACATTTCTGCAAAATAATGTCCGATCATCAGTAAGTATAACAGGTATATTTAATATACCTTAAACATGAACAACATGCATAAACAGAGCACACTTTAATGTAGAAATTAAATACTTTTTTTGTGTTGATTCTTGAAAACCCATTTCATCTGTCACACTTATGCTCTATGTGAAAAATTTGATTAATTATATAATATTTAAAAATATATATTATGTACAGTAATAGCAGAGTTATATAATTATGGTTATTGTATAAGTATTATACAATACAATTCAAAGATAATTAAAGTTATGCCAATTCATTTTTTTAACTGCCTAAGTCTACACAGTAAAAAAAATTGGGGTTCCACACAATTCATTCATGTTGACCCAACACAAATTGATTAAGTTAACTGAACAATTTTAACTAATTTATGTGCATTGAACATAAAAAGATTAAGTTGTCCCAATGAAATCTCAAGAATTGTGTTGTTTCAGCTCATTTTAAATAAATAGTTTGAACGAGCAAAATATATATATATTTTCTGGAGTGTACTCAAAAAAAAAAAAGATTGTTGCTTGTTGTTTAAACTACTTATTAAAATGAGCTGAATCGACATCAATTTCTTGAGTTTTTGGTGTTGGACAACTTAACTGTTTTATGTTTAAACTGCTTAAATTTGCTAAAACATTTGTGTTAACTTAATTTGTGTTTGGACAACACAAATGAATTGTGTGGAACCCCAAATTTTTTACGGTGTTGTTCAAAACGAGTTTGATAATTTTGATACATTCATTACTTTTTGGGCACCACAATACAGTTTCCTGTGCTCTGCTATACACTGAAAAAATCATTCAGAGATGATTCCTTGTATTTACTCTATATTTTTACGTTAAGTGGCTGTAAACAATTTATTTGGGCTAAATTTAAACAAACAAATTAAGTAGAATTGTATTCAACTTAATTTGTTTGTTTAAATTCAACACAAATAAATAGTTTGCAACAGTTTTGCTGACATCATTTTTTTTTTGTGTACTTTACATGTCCAGAATACCAGATATGGCATTTTAGTTTAGTCATACTTTTGTCCATAAATGTAGTCATGCTTTTTAGATTTATTAATGAATAAAAAAGTACCAGCCTTTTGGTCAGTTATAAATGAGGGTGTGTGTTGCAGATGTCCAAACCATCGGCAGCTTTCAGAGTGTTTCCAGTCAGTTTCATCAGCATGTGTCAAGTCTAATGCATATATTTGTTGCGTTTGTTTGTTTTGCCTCGCTTCCAGTTTTAGCACAGCCTTTTGAAGTGCAAGGCCTTGTATAACTCTTTTCCACTGGGAACGTTCGAATGATCGAGTGAGGGGAGGGATTGAGAGAGAGACTAAGGCAAGTGCAAGAGTGTCAGACTCAATTTAACTACAGCATGAGTTTGAATTTCCTCTTCTCACCTGAGAAATACTGAAAGTGCTTATTTTTCATATATATTTCATCGTTTTATCATGTTTCATTTTTTAAATTACTGTGGAGAACATTTGGCGTTCCTTTTAAACAGATTAATTCTGCATTATTAATAAATGTTTATTTAGAACAATTAGAAGCAGTCCATGAACAGGCTGTTTTAGGCCTAGTAGCAGTGCTCTTGACATCATATTATATTGTTTTTAATGTTCTGTTTATATTTACAATTTGAATGTGTAGTTTGTGTTGTTTAAGTTTTATTGGGAAAATATAGTTTTTTTATTTGTAGTTTAATGTTTTACGTATATGTATATACATCTTTAGTGTTGCTATTTTTTGTGAATTGTTCTTATATATGTGTTAATTTCTTTTTTTTTCTTTTTCTTAAGAGTTATAGTTTTAAGTTATACATTACATAGTATTTTTACCTCAGGTAACATTTATTTTAGTTCAAGTAACAAATTATTTTAGTTTTAGTTTTAGTTAACCGTGATTTTTGTTACATAATTACCAAAAAATTTAATAACTAATTTTTGTTGTGTTTTTTGTACTTTTGGGGATGTTTTTATCCACTCTGGGGTGTTTTTGAGTATTAATTTGGCCATAACTTTTTCTGTGTTTCAGCTAGCGGAATGATTTTTGGTGGCAAATCTTGTTTTGACACATATTTTGAGAAAATGCTTTTATTTATTTATATTTTTTTAACTCGATGCACTTTGGGCAAATTTACTACGCTTTTGTTATGTTAGGAATGAAAACATGCACTGAATTAAACTGCTGTAAAAATGTATCAGATAATTGTTTTTTTCAAAAATGTTTGCATAAATCTGTTAATTAACCTCAGTCCTGATTTAAACTACTAAATTGCTTAAAAAAATATGGGATTTTAACTCTTTAATTGTCAAATTCATAAATGATGTCACTGATTTGGCCAAAAAGCACACAAAATGACATATTTTCAATATAAAAAGTAATTGTGGACTAGATCTAATTTTTACCTTTTATCAAAGTCTTAGACATGTGAACCAACATTGCCTTTGATGCATTGTTTTTGATTAATTTTCTTTTTTTTTCTTCATAATTTACTGCTGTTGGCTGTTTTTGCCCCATTGACTTCCATTATTATCACTTTTTTATTACAAAACCATGACACCATATAATCATGCATTTTTTGATTGTTGGTGATTTTCCCAGTTGGGAAGAGGTCAAATTTGTAATTTTTACTGTTGATCATCAGTTGGCACCATAAACCCATTATATAGGCCTGTGCCAAAATAAAGCTTAGTTTCTGGATTTTATATGGAGTACAACAGCAAATTAAAGTGTGTCTGTGAGTGTGTGAGAGTGTGAGCGTGACCTTTAAGCACTTACCTTGTGTCTGAGAAAATCTAAATACGCATCTCAGCTCTCAGAACTACATGGAGTAAATAAAAACAAAGACTGTGTATGTATACACCATCAAATGTGGATATAATGAAAGTCAATGGGGGAAAAAAACAGCCACTAACGGTAAATTAGGGAGAAAAAGTAAAAATCTAACAATGCAACAAAGCCAATGTTGTTACTAATCGTTCACATGTCCAAGACTGTGATAAAAGGTAAAAATATATATATTCATATATTATTTTGAAAATACGTCATTTTGTGTGTGGGTTTTTTTTTCAGCATATCAGTGACATCATTTGTGAACTTGACAATTAAAATCCTGTAATTCTCTAAACAATTTAGTAGTTTTGATCAGGACTGAGGTTGATTAACAGATTTATGCCAAAACAATTGAAAAAAATATTTATCTAATGCATTTTTACAGCAATTTAATTAAGTGGATGTTTCCATCCCCACCACATGACAAAAGGGTAGTCAATTTGCCCAGAGTGTATGAAGTTTAAAAAAAAATTGCATTTTCTCAAAATAAGCGTCAAAAGAGATACGATTTAAGAGATAAGAGGAAAGATTTGTCACCAAAAATCATTCTGCTTGCTGAAACATAGAAAAAGTTATGGCCAAATTAGGACTCAAAATCACCCCAGAGTGGATGAAAACATGCCAAACAGCACAAAAGGGTTAAGAAAACTAAAAATTTTTTATTAAAAATGGTATTTCTAAACAATTTAGCAGTTTTGATCAGGACTGAGGTTTATGCAAATTTACAGATTTATGCAAAAACAATTATTTATTTTTTTTAATATTTATCTGATGCATTTTTACAGCAGTTTAACTCAGTAGATGTTTTTATCCCTAACACAACAAAAGGGTAGTCAATTTAAACAGTGCACAAGGGTTAAATTCAAGTTTTGTATATTTAGCTGTAGTAATTTTTGCGTATTTGTATTTGAAGAATCCAAGTATACCTAAGCAAAATATTATAAAGAAATAATTTTATAGAATATTTTCAAAACATATTTTTTGTTACATTTTACTTTTTTACTAATTTATTTAGTTTGTTATTTTTGTATACTTAAATTTGAACTATTTCAGTATGATCACCTTTACACGTAACTAAAATCATTTGAATCAACATTTAATTAAATAAAAACAAATGAAGTTACTAATACACCTGGCCTGGTCTGGCTCCAAGTCCCGAAATTTAAATGACAGCAAGTTGCCTTAAAGCCCTTGAGTCTCAGGTTTGTCACCGTCATGTTAGCGTGTCAGAAAGTGGCATATGAAGAGTGGAAGGGTGAGACGAGGACAAGCTGTCAGAAGTTGTTTGCCATGACACACACACACACATGTATTACCTGAGAAGCAGAGGCAAGAGACCGAAGAGATGAAAGTCAAAGTAGCAGGAACTTCAGATCAGTGCTGCATAAATGAGCAGCCGAAGCTTTGTCCGCTGTGACTGGAGCTCTAATGTGCCGTGATTTACGAGGCTCAGGCTTTTTACGGCCTTTATGTGGTGCAGCGCAGTTTATCAGGTCATCTGCACTGTCGCCGATACCATCTCTTTCTTGCCCACCGAGAATAATGGCGCGACATTATGAGCCTTTAGCAAGCCCTTAGAGCAGGGGGTCAAGGTTAGCTAGTATGAAGATGTGAAATGGGCCCTGATATTGTCCCGCGCCGAGATGTGTAGAAACAGCTCTAATTTCTGTTCGCATTTCAATAACACAGCTGCCTCACCTTTCCTCTCATGGGCCGAAAGGTTTATAGGCAGCTGGGGGATCGTAATGGGTAGAGGTGGCAAGATGGAAGAAAACACACAATGACAACTCACACACACAGAGTGATGCACAAACACACACCCACAAGTGTGGTCTGTATATATGGGCCTGTCCTGTTGTGAAGAAGCCTGGGTAATGAAATTTGTTCTCAAAGGAGTTGTAATTCTGGTTATATGCACTTTATGTGTTTTGATATTAATGACTTTTTTTCATCTTCTTCTTTCGATTGTTGAGATAATATTTTAGTTTTACCTTAGGGCAGAACGTTGTTGTGAGCCTGGAATATTATATGTTGAGCAGTCTGTCTCTTTTGGGGGCAAGAATAACTATTTGTTCTTACATATCCTCGTGATATTTGATGTGGTGCCTTTTGTTTTTGTTCAGTTTTTGTTCAAATGTATTTACAGTATATGTGAGTTCAGGTTCAAAAGCAAAAGTGCCATACAAATTTTTATTCTAAAACAAAAGAAAATTTAAGGGCACCTATGATAAAAATCAACTTTTGTAAGCTGTTTGGACAGAACTGTATAGTGTGTCTACAGTCATATTAGAGTGATAAAAAACACAAAAAGTCTCTTTTTTTAATTGTCTGATATTAAAATAGGATTCAAATCCCTCTCCATTTGAGGCCGACCGCAACGTGACGTAGGCCAACGAATTGATTGACAGGCGTATATTAACATTTCTCCATAATAACATGTATAATCATATCCACTTGACAGGACATGTGCAAAGCAAATGGGATTAAAAGATCTGTTCAGCTCTCTGTGATCATCAATCATCATCAAATGTGATCAAGAATGAGTTTTACAAGTTTAAAACAGTGCATGCTTGTAATAAAGACAGTAACATTGCTACGTAATTCATCACCACAGCCACATAGTGTCAGTACAATTATAAATAACGACACTTAATCCTAGTTTGTAGACTTAAATCAGGTTTATTTTGTACATTAACATAAAGGATGTCCATACAGCAGTGGATATTAGTGTGTATCCTGTCACATTCGCTGTGCAAAAACTGTGCAAAGCTAAACGTGTGCGCACACATGCACGCAAGCGATCTTTATAACAACATTATGTTTAACTCATCATTGCAGAAAGGCTTGAATTAACGCCACAACAAATATACCAAATAACAGTTGGGAAAGTTCTTACTGTAGTAAGGGAGATCTGCTTCATTCTTGTCTGTCACTGTACTGTTTGTCTACGTGAAAGCTACGGCTCTGACACACACGTGGGAATGGTGGGTGGGAAGAACCAGTTCATTCGCATAGCTACAATATTATAACAGTTCAAATGTCCCAGATTTAAAATGTATAAATAATCTGATGGGTATTTTGAAACTTTACAGTCACACGGAGACACAAAAGACTTATCTTAAATCTTGAAAAAGGGTTAAATTAGGTGCCCTTTGAAATAAGTGAACATAAATTATGCTGAGGCTGAGGGAAAAAACACATACATATAAATTATAGGATTTAACTGTAAATATGCAGAGTTTAAATAAAGAAATGCATGACAATCTACACTCAAAAAAGCGTTTTTTTTATTTGCTTGTTCAAACTACTTAATTTAAATGAGCTGAAACAATGCAATTATTGGGACAACTAAACTTGTTAAAACTGTTAAGTTAACTTAATCGATTTGTGTTGGGTCAACATGAATGAATTGCATGCATTTTTACAGTGTGTTAAAGAAACAGATCCTCTGGTTGTATCATCTTATTAGTCTTAGTTTATTAATTTATTATGCTGCTTAAAATTAATAAGTGCAGATGTTATCGATTAGCTGCACTATTACACTGAGCTGTGTTACACTTATTGTGGTCAGTAAGTAAAATAAAAGTGCCTTCTACCTGACTGCTCTTTAAACAGACTGCTAATTCAAAGTCTCTCACATGCAGCTTGTAGACCAAAGTGAATTTCATTTTTTAGAGAATACCTGCTAATGCATATAACTGAATGGCATTTTAAAATACAGTATAACTGTACAGTATGTGACTAACTGTGGCCAGAACCTTTGAGGGTCAATATGATTAAGACTACATCCATATAAAGACAAAGCTTCTTTTAGTAAATAGTTTTTTTACTGAAACTAAGACATGGAGCATGCACATAGACCTTGCATGCTGTATAAAATGACACATAACAAACATGGGGAATGCTTTAAGTAAAGCTGTTAAGCGCATATAGTCCGGCATTGTTTTTGTTGTTGCTGTTATGTGATGTAGCAGTGTTTGACTAGGATTGTGATTTGAGCTGATGACATCAGCATTTTACAAAATATGCTGTTTCTCAATATGCGTTCTTAAGCGATCTTGCGTCCTTCTGTTCTCATGTAACGTCATCATCAACCTTCAAAGTTCAGTTCCAATACTCAAGACCACAAGAATAGGGGACGCGTAAAAGAACCCAGATGTGTTCTTGATATTGAGGATGCATCGATGCAGGCTTGAGCGCAGTACTCGCTATAGAAGTCCCATAATTCATTGTGGCTCAATTAAAGAGGTGGGAAGCACAGCATTTTATACCTACTGTATAAATGAGACAATAAATGTAAACATTAACATGAAAATCTTTTTAAAAAAAGGCATAAACAGCATTAAAGGTGTTTATTTGTGAAATTCACATTAAAATCTGTTTTTATTTGTATTGTGCAACGTATATATGTAAGGCTGTTGTGCATTGTATGTTATATACTGTGTATACACTACCTGACAAAAGTCTTGTCGTCTATCCAAGTTTTAGGAACAAGTTTTAATTAAGTAGTATATATATTAAGTGTATGAAAGGCAAAGGCCTCTAGACTAATCTTATTTTACCAAAATAAAATATGATCATGCCTTGATTTGTAATTATTTAATTAGGACAGTAAGGTCTGACTTTGTTTAGACTTAAGTCTTGTCACTTAACAGAAGTAATATACAGTAGAGAATATAAAGTGCAGTGAAAAAAGAATTAATATTGTGTATGACTCCCATAAGCTTGGACGACTGCATCCATACATCTCTGTAAGATGTCTCTGCACTCAAATAACTTATTAATAAAGTCATCTGGAATGGCGAAGAAAGCGTTCTTGCAGGACTCTCAGGTTTCATCAAGATTTGTTGGATTTATCTTCAACGCCTCCTCCTTCATCTTACCCCAGAAATGCTCAATAATGTTCATGTCTGGTGACTGGGCTGGCCAATCCTGGAGGAACTTCTTTGCTTTCAGGAACTGTAATGTGGAGGCTGAAGTATGAGAAGGAGCGGCATCCTGCTGAGGAATTTGCCCTCTCCTGTGGTTTGTAATGTAATGGGCAGCACAAATGTCTTGATACCTCGGGCTGTCGATGTCGTCATTCACTCTGCAGATCTCTCGCACACCCCCATACTGAATGTAACTCTAAATCATGATTTTTTTCCTTCACCAAACTTGACTGATTTCTCAAAAAAAAAAAAATCCTTCTGACACTTTTCCAAATGATCAACTAGAGGTTAAGTTATTATTTGTTGCTCTTACATCTGGGATCGTCGACAAGACATTTGTCAGGTAGTGTATACTGTATATAGAGAAAAGGGATTGTTCGATGAATGCTGTAATGCTGTTTAAATAATTTTCTGATAAATAATAAAAATGTGCAAAGGTCATGTGACTATCAGGAAGAACGCAGCATCTCATTTCTCACAAGAAGCGTTCTCTGTTCTTGCGGTCTCCCAAGTTAGTTCTTCCGAGGTCACTTGGCAAGACTGGTCTCCACGAGAACATGGGTCTGTTTTCTGGGTTTCTGCATTCTTGGAATTGAGAAACAGCCTTTGTTTAATGTTCCGATTCATTACTCCGGGACTTAATTTTAAAAAATTGTGGATTCACCCTCCAAAAATACTTTTCCATCTTGGTGAAATGGCTGTAAAATACAAAATTTTTCTGTGTACAGTAAATGAGTTTTTGTGTGGACAGGCCTAGGTTGAGAGCTTTTGGGATATAGACAAGTACAAAATAGTCCCATCACGGAATCATTCATCATATGCACTGAATATATACAGTATGTTGTGTACTGTTTTACAATGTACACTGGGATACAAATAGCATCGCTATTTGCACCAAGTATAAATAGAATCCAACTACAATTTACACTGGCAAAAACATAGGTTTGACTTACTGTAAATTGCATCTCTGGCTGTTTGAACAGTATGGGAAACCTTTTGTGCTTAAAGCAAATATCCTCAGTCAAAAAATGTGTCATGTGTCATAAATCAAATCTGGTAAGTAGTCTAACTAGTCTGGGAGGTGTTCGAGGAAATTTGTAATGCATGTCTCATCCTAGTTACTGAGCGAGGCCATGAGGTCATATCTGGCAGACTGGCATCCAGCCCTTAGCTTAGACCAGCTGTCTCTCTCATCCCTGCTGTCCTCACACACACGCATGCACACACACCACAACCATATGACCGTGACTCTTCTGAGAGGTTTTCACCTCAGTGCCAAAGGTCAAGTAGATCTGACCCATGAGTTCCACGCATAACCACTCAGTATCTATTTCTGACCCTCTCGTAGTTTTTCCTCCAGGGATTTCTCTCTTTTTCTAATGCATTTCTTCTACTTTCCCCTACTTTCTACAATTTTGATGGATGGAAATCACATTTTAAAATGTAAAAATGTTTTTTTTTCTTTTGGTGAAATTCATTTCAACTAACATAATTGTCAATAAATGCATTGCTGAGAGTGTTTAATGGGTTAGTTCATCATCAAAATCACCTTTGATATAACAATGGATAAAGATCTACTGATCATATATGAAAAATGGGGATATATTATCCTTAAACATATGCCAATGTTTACAGCAGATATAAATGTTGTCCTGGCATTGCATTACATACAGCTCTTGCAATAGAGTGATCTTATAAATACAGACTCAAAGCTCTATCCTCAAGCATCGTCATCCCTCACTAACAGTCACCTATAGACAATATGTGCTTTTGCTGAGTATTTGGAAGATTTACTGCTGGTAAAGACGCATTATCACCAGACCTCAAGATTACACAATACCTCCTGTGGGACAAAAACTAACAATTAGAGCAGATTATTTGTACTCGCTGCCAAATCGGCAGTTTTTAATAGGAGAAGATCAAGCAAAACATTCTGTGTGTCAAAATTCTCCATCACTTAAGCATGTTTTATTAGATTGTGCTGATTTTAACCATGTGAGAAAGCTTTTTTTTTACTCAGTCAACACTACTGAAGACATTTTTATCAAAGTTAAATCAAATATAGTTTTAGTTAATAGAGTTTTTTAAACAAAAACAAGATAGTAAAAATCTGATATAGCTTTACCACAAAATGTCAGTACCATTAGCCTTGCATTTAGTGCATCAACACATAGTCTATACTCTCCTCTGTATTGCCCCAATAAAAGTATCAACTGGACCTCAAATATGATCACTTTGTTATATGATAAACTTTTTATTATTATTATTTTGAAGAACCTGTGTTTTAGGTGAATATAGTATGAGGGTCAATAAATGATAACAGAATAAACATTTTGTGGTGCAATAAATCGAAGATATAATGATTGCACTTCATTTTACAGTATGTGTAAACAAACATTTTTTTCCCCATTCAACACAATTATTTTATTTTAAGAAAAATGTTAAAATATTTTGGAGCAGTACATATGTCAGGCAAAATAATAAAAACAACTCATTGGCTTCTGCATGACGTCTTTACAACTTGGAAAGGTATCTTTAGGTATCTTTCTCTTGTTTTTGGATATAAAGTAAGCCACTGCACTGTTCATGGTTGGATGTTGATGTATAAGCGATTTGTTTCAAATGTTTGCTGAATCGTGGACTGATCAGCTTGGATGTACATTTGCTGCTGAAAATACTGTTGCCCTAAATAAATGAATGAATGAATAAACGAACGAACGAACGAGCGAGCGAGCAAGCAAGCTGTTTGGACAGGACTGTGTGTAGGTATAGTGTGTCCACTGTCATATTGGAGTGATAGAAACACAATACGTCTCTTTTTTTAAATTTCCTGACGGTAATATAGGATACAAATCCCTCCCATTTTGAGGCCCACCGCAATGTGACATAGGAGTGTGGTCTTCCCCGCCCACCGAGTTGACATGTCTTTGTAGTACCTGGGATTAAAAAATCTGTTCAGCTCGCTGTGATCATCAATCATCATCAACCATGATCAAAAAGGAGTTTTACAAGTTTAAATCATTTTTAAAACAGTGCATGTTTATAATGAATTACAGCAATTTTACCGTCTTTATCACCACATCCGCATAGTGTCAGTACAATTATAAAAGAAGACGCTTCAATTCCTATTTGTAGACTTTAAATCGGGTTTATTTTGTACATTAACATAATGGATATCCATACAGCAGTGAATATTGATGTGTATCCTGTCACATTTGCCGTGCAAAAACAGTGCAAAGTAAAACGTGTGCGTGTGTCTGTGTGTGTAAGTGTACTTTGTAATGACATTGTGTGTAAATCAAGCCTTAACTCCAAAACAAATACACCAAATAATAATAATTGGGAAAGTTCTTACTGTTGTATTTCTCACAAACATTAAGTAAGATAATCTTTTTTCATGTCTGTCACTGTGCTGTTTATCTGACACAGCCGGAAATGAGGAGATGGGTGGGGAGAACCAGCATTAAAGGAACAGGCAACAAAACAGCTACATTATATTGAGAGCAGAAATTTCCAATATTCTGAAAGCTACTGTATAATAAATAATCTGATGGGTGTTTTGAGCTAAAACAGACACATTCTGGAGACACAAAACATTTAAATCTTGAAAAAGGGTAAACATTTACCAGGCCCACTGTACAGTAAATTCAAACATATTTCACACAGTAGTTATGTTTCCCCGCTGTGAAAGCGGGACATCCGATGTGCAGAAAGCGATTATATAAGTACTCTAAGATAACTCTCGACAGAGCCTCTTCTCATCTGATGTGGGTTGAACACAATGGCCTGGAAGGCAGCGAGCCGATTTAGCATCACAGAAGCGCTTGAGCTCACAATAAAAACACTCTCCCTGTGGGGTCTGACATCTCCAACAGCTTCTGCCATGAATGTGCAACTTGATACTTTTTGCTGAATGGCGTATTGCTGATGGGACAGTGACACTTAATCCCCAGCGAGCCTCACTTCATGAGGAGCCTAGAAGAGTGTCCTGTATGTTATTCGGTTGTACGGTGTTTAGCACACACAGCAATGCATCAATTAGTTCTGGAGTTCAGAATGTCCTGCTCTGTTTATTGTATAAGCTTGTTAAGGACTGTGGATTTAGGCCAGTACATTATTTTTCTTTCTAGCCAAACATTTTCACATTGTGTCCTGTGTGTTTAATAAGTGACTGCATGCAATAATTGTGGATTACAGTAGATGTGTCTATGCCTGTGTATCTTATATATATACTTTATTTTCTTTTGTTCTTAAATAGGTAATTCACTGCTGGAAAGATAAAAATGGATGTCTATGCAACAGAAAGTTTTTTCCTTTTTTATCAATGCTGCATGGGAATAACTGGGAAAAAGCATGTAATGTGGAAATATGATCTATTCTTTTTTTCAAATCCCAATATTTTGTGTCATCTGGTGGACTTTTGCTGACAAATATACAGGAATAATTGAGTGTAAGTCCCAGTTTGCATGGATATATTTACAAACCATATTTTCCGTAATATATATATAAATTAATATATATATATATAAATATAAATATAAATTAGAGGAACTAAAATACATTTTTGTATTTATATATACAGTATATATATATATACTGAGTACCGATTCCTTGTCATGGATATCGACTATTTTTGAGTACCGATTTTAATGTGTCAAGCTTTATAATGCATTAAGCACATTTTCTCTAAGTATGAACCTTAAGAGAAGATCTTGACTTACCTAAGAGAATAAATGAAGGATGCTGCATATAATTATTTAAACACATCTCTTATAACCATTTAGGTGTGAACATGTCATGGCCAGAAGCAGCTTTATAGAAAATAATTCATCCAATCATTTTATCTCAGCTTAGTCCCTTATTTATCAGGGGGTTGCCACAGTGGAATGAACCACCACAGAAAATAATATAAGAGATATAAAAATTGGTAATAAAAAATACAAACAATGCAATTTGGAAACATTGCAAATGATGAAAAAGAATTCAACATGTCTCAATCAAGAACTAATTTGGAGCGCACATTTCATGCATAAGAAATTAAAATGCACATAAATCGAATACTTCTTTACTAAAAGGAGTAGGGCTATAAACTATTGTTTCAAGAGTTCACACTTAGCTGATGATTGATTATAAAGCTTTTTTGGCATGCTGTCCCAGGAGAGAGCCCTGAGCTCATGAGATCCTCAAGCCCGGGGGTCTACCGTTTGCAAGGCGAGAGAGGAGTTTGAGCTCAGGTAGATCTCAAGAACTCCCCTACTGTAAAGCTAATGAACAGATAGTGATTGCTTATAAGATATAACTTCTTACTAGTCAGCTTTTAGTGAACTTGCAATATAGATAAAAAATGTTTGTTTAAACTAAGAAATGTTATGCTTAGAACAACACCATGCCTCTTGCAATCTGTTCTCTTGCTCATTCACTCTCGTTGCCATGATTTCCGGGTATTTATCAAATTTTGGGGTATCACGGTGCCGGTATGAATATGCGGGAGACTCGCGGAGCTTCCAGGAGAGGTCATATAAGAGCAATCGCTCCGTGAGTTGCGCCAATGGACTTTATAAACAGGTCGCACCGGCAGATCGATCGGAGCATCCCTAATATATACATATAATAACATATATATATATATATATATATATATATATATATATATATATATATATATATATATATATTGTCTGGTTCTTGAATCTGATTGTCTAACAGCAGTATGATATTCTACAATAACAGCACTCGTACAGCCTCTTCACCTTTGTGTATTACTCCGCCCACATAGAGTGACAGCAGATAAACTCACTACAGTAAACTTACTATATTTTGACAAATATTGCAGCCATTGGACAACATCATGTACTTTTGAGGCTTTTTTAGTCGAGAATGTAGTTGTTTAGATTGCAACTATGCAGTTTATTTATAAGGATAGTGCCTATTTCATAATATTTATAATTTCCGAGAGAGCGCGTCGGCGTCCATTAGCCAAAGACGGTTGACGTTGTCTATCCACAAGATGGCGCCAAGACTGCATAATAAGCTCTTGCGTAGAAGATTAAAACTGTGTGATTTCTAACTACAGCTGATCAAATCATTATTAAACTGGTAAGTGATATTCTAAGTCGATCTCTCTCTTTTGTATAGATGGCAACTATGCATTTTATTTATAAGGATAGTGCCTATTTCATAATATTTATAATTTCCGAGAGAGCGCGTTGGCATCCATTAGCCAAAGACGGTTGACGTCTATCCACAAGATGGCGCCAAGACTGCATAATAAGCTCTTGCGTAGAAGATTAAAACTGTGTGATTTCTAACTACAGCTGATCAAATCATTATTAAACTGGTAAGTGACATTCTAAGTCGATCTCTCTCTTTTGTATCGATGGCAACTATACAGTTTATTTATAAGGACAGTGCCTATTTTAATAGTTACTTTCCTATCCTGGTTCTCAACAGTGTTATTCAGAGATCTCACCCCCGAACACCCCCTCCTTATCGCAAACACAACAGCAATCTGGTAGTGATTGCACTGCTTTTTTCAGGGTTAATTATTATGATATCCCGATTGCAACAGAGAAATACTGTAGACTGTAACACTGTAAGAAGATATCTCTGTAGACGGAGGGCATTTCATGTCAAGTTCAGCCTTATAATCTTAAAATGTCAGCAAATTCACCTGTGTTGTCATCACTTTATACATTCCCCTTGAGAATCATTCAGATACTAGCTCTAAAGTGACGCTGGTGTATTAGTACCGGCTTCTGCTGTTTTGATGTCAGCTGCAGATGTGAATGAATGGCGGATAAAAGTAGCTCCTAATACAAAAGGATTTTTTAGACTCTACGTGTTTGATTGTACATGATTGTGCCGTCGAACTGTTATCACACTCGTAGCAGTGCGATATGGCTGTATATCAGCACTGGTGGGACGCTAAGGCCCCGCACGCAACGCACGCCTCCCACCAGTGCTGATATA
>CAIGQZ010007154.1:6616991-6635730 GCA_903798205.1 Danio tinwini
TTTTTTTTTTTGTCTGTCAAAAAACAGCTATACAAGACATTGATTGACTACTGCATAGCTCAACTGTCTCTTTATAAATCACGTTTCTTTAAATGGCACCAATTACAGTTTGACGTGCTTCAGAGCTCTGCTGGCTGAAGACAACAGCGCAATACAATTAAACATGCCCCGGTTTCTAGCCTCTTATCCAGACCTCACAGCCCAAGAGCACGTCATGCCTAGATGGCAGGGGAAACTTGAATGTTCTATGATCCATGGTAGAAGTTGCACATGAATTCTGATAGAAGGCTTTTAGCAAAGATTTTAGTTGGTGAAACAAGACTGGAATGTAGAATGTAGATACTATAGCAAGAGTAGTTGCATTTAATCGACTGAAGATTCTTAAAAGATTAACGTTAACCTTGTGCTACATTTGCACTGTGGCTTGTTTTATTTTGGAATCATGAAGTAGATAATTTGAATCTTGTTCCATTTGCGTTTCCTCTTCCATATATTAAAAAGTATTTATGTGCTATTTTGACATTTTAACATTAAGAACAAATAAAAGAATGTAATAATATAATTATTCTCATATACAGTAGTTGCATTTGAGCAGTTGCAGTATTTATTACACTTGATGATGCATCTCACTCAGAACAAAAACCAGTGGGTAAAACACAGTCTGAACCATGTTGCATCAATTTAATGTACCATACAGTGTAATATATTAATGCATCATAATACAGTATCATATGATAATCAGACATATAGAAAACAGAGTGTAGACCTTCTTTTAGATAGAATTGCCTATCAGGTTTTTTTTGTTTTGTTTTGTTTAGTTTTTTAGTTTTTTGCATCTGATCCAATCCAAGACATTAAATAATGAGTTTCTGCCAGTACCAAGTCCTGATGCATTCAATGTTAGTAGAAGGTTTAGGAGAGACTGCACAAGAGTATGTTCAGTAATAATAGTAATAATATTAATATTGGGGGACGCAGTGGCGCAGTAGGTAGTGCTGTCGCCTCACAGCAAGAAGGTCGCTGGTTCGAGCCTTGGCTGGGTCAGTTGGCGTTTCCGTGTGGAGTTTGCATGTTCTCCCTGCATTTGCGTGGGTTTCCTCTGTGTGCTCTAGTTTCCCCCCACAGTCCAAAGACATGCAGTACAGGTAAATTGGGTAGGCTAAATTGTCCGTAGTGTATGAGTGTGAATGAATGTGTATGGATGTTTCCCAGAGATGGGTTGCAGCTGGAAGGGCATCCGCTGCGTAAAACATGTGCTGGATAAGTTGGTGGTTCATTCCGCTGTGGCAACCCCAGATTAATAAAGGGACTATGCCAAAAAGAAAATGAATAAATAATAATAATAATAATAATAACAAACTTCATTCCCAAAGCATATGTTATTCTGGGTCACAGCACCAGTGTAAATTCTTAACTCACCCTATAGGATTGAAACCAGTATTTCTGGCATATAAGTAGACATGATAAGAAGGACATTATAGTGCATAGATTTTAGCATCAGGGAGTGTTTGCTAGTCTTTATTATCCTCACCCCCTTAAACCTTATTATCCTCCAGGTCATGGCAACAATGCAAACTCACATCTAGCATAGGAGGTGGTGCAGTCACAAGGACACTAAACTCTGCAGCATTAGCATCAGTTCAGTTCAGTAGTCCAATTCTTGAGGCCAGGAGAGTGAGGTTTACTCTTAGAGATGTTACTAGCTGGCCCTTATTACACTCACCACAAAAAGGCATTCACATCTGGGTAATAGCATTAGTGTAAACATCCAGATTCCGACAGGTTATAAATCAGCATCTCTAGGATGGGATGGGGCACAACAAAAGGACATTAAAGACCTTCTTATGACAGTCCCTAGTGCACCTCCTGAGTGCTGAGGAGTTAGGTTTAACCACATAGCTCTTATTAGCTGCATTCTGTTACTCTCATTTCATTCCGGGTCACGGCACCAACCACTCTGGTTGTACTAGCACTGCTCCAAGTGGTATTCAAACTGGTGTCATTAGAATAGGACAAGGCACACTAACAAGGACACTACAGGTTCCAGCTACATTTGCTAGTTGATCTCTTGACATATAGCTCTTATTAGCTGGCCTCTGTTACCCTTACTCCCATCTGGGTCACAGGCCCAATATAACATCACCAGTTCTACTTTCACCCCTCCAAGCGGGATTCAATCTAGCGTCTCCAGAATGGCACAGGGTGCACTAACAAGGACACTACAGACTGCTGCCTCTAGCATTAGTCAGTAGTGCACTTCTTGAGGCCTGAGGGGTGAGGTCTACTGTCATAAACCCTACCAGCAGGCCCCCATTACACTTACCACAAAAACCTCATTCTCATCTAAGTCATGGCACCAATTTAAACCCTCTGGTATTACCCATCTACAACCAGGATTTTAAACTGATATCCCTGGCATGGGAGGGGACTTGCTAAAAAGGACATTAAAGACCAACAGCTTATGACGCTAGTTTCTAGCATGCCTCCTGAGGTCAGTGAGGTTTACCCATGCAGCTTCCATTAGCAGGCCTCTGTTACACTTTGAACAACATAAATAAAAACTGTGGGTGGAGTAATCCTTTAATATCAACACAGAAAATGAATAAATAATTATATTCAACATTGTACTCCACCCATCTAAACCAAAATGAAATGTATTTCATGAGCTGTGGGTTTAGGAATTTATTAGTCTCTGAGATCTCATAAAATAATTCAATCTGTTAAATGAATGCCACTTCTATAGGAACCCTTAGGCTCCCTTGCTAACCCCTAAGACCACAAGAAGAAAGATGAAAGCAGATGAAATTGGCCTCTCATCGCACGGCTGCTTATTTACATTAATTGATGGAGAGACCCATGTTGATATATGATTAATTACTATAAATCCCGATTAGCACCTCAATAATTACTGAAACGATAACATGGTGGAGGAAAAACTGATTACGGTGGTAATTATGATAACCCCCCTCACCGCGAAGGTCTCAATCCTCCCAGCCACAAATTCATGTGTGTGCGCGCGTGTCATTAAAATGAAAGTTCAGAAGGGCTGAGAGTTAAAGTGTTACTGTACTCTAATGAGTGCCAATTACATCAGTGACATTACCTGATAATTATCAAATGAAGAACCCCAGGGCCGATTTGTTGAGTGTTATCAAAGATGTGCCCTTTTAGAAACCCACAGGAGTCAAGACAGAGACAAAGATCGTGTCTTCCCTGGGAAAGCAGATATAATTTATTCGCAAGCTTTTGGGACATAGCTTTTTATGGTGGCAATTGATATTTGAGTGTTGGCATTATGGGAGCATCTGCTGTCAAGTTTCTTGCCAGAATGTTTTATTGGATTTTGTTACATGTTTAAATTATGTGGTTCCCAAAGAGCATCTTGACTATTTTTCACATTTTCTATACACTGGTAATCTGTAACTAGGACAGATGATTTGATTTATAATGATTATTCTTGATGATTTCCATGGAAAAGATACTGTTAACTTTTATGTGAATTGAGTGCATTTATATGAGCCATAAAGCATTCAGAATTGTATATTTGTGTTGTGTTTTAGTTACTAAATGAACTAAATCAATGTCAAATTGATAGGCAAATTCAAATTTGTCAAAGATGTAGGGCTGCTACACAACATAAGCCAAACTTCACAACATATTGTATATTCTCTGCTATAGTAGTAGATGATTTAAAGGATCTGGCTGTTCTGAAAGCCGAGGCTCTTGCGCTGATGGACTCTAATGCAGTTAAAGTGAACAAAAAGGCAAGCACTATGCTTAGGGCTTTGTTAGTGTGGTAAAAACACATGAAAAAAGGCAGTCTTAGACTTTATAATGAGCGCAGTGCCTCTTCCATGAAACAGTCAAGGGGATTGTGATGCTCCTGACCCTCAGGAGCAGACGAGAACGGTAGAGGGATGGAGGAAGAGAAGAGGGAAAGACCGCATGAGATGGCCTCCAGGCAGATCTCCGACTGGAGCTGCTTTCCTCAGCAGATTCTCACGCCATTTCTTTGCTCCACTTTTTCTCAGTTTCAGAGTCTGAGCTAACTTTCAGCAAAGTCTCATTTACCTCCCCCTCCTCCTCCATTCTCCAGCAGAGTTATATAAGCATGGAAAAATATGATCTCTCTTCTCCTTCTACTGTGCTGCCAAGTCGCTGTATATAACTGATTATAAACTTTGTTCATGTAGTTCTGTGCACAGTTTTCAGACTAAAGTGTGTAATGTCTGTCTGTGTGTCGAAATGTATGCCTTTAGGCGAGTCTGTTTGTGTGTGTTTATTTGCTGAATAGGGATGAGTTCAAAAAGCACTGTCAATCAATAGAAAAGTGCTTCGTTTTTTTGCTTTTCAAAGGTCTCCTTTGAGCATGCTTTTATAGAGAATGATGCACTGAAATGCAACATTGGTGAGAACTATGAAAGAAGGCTTAACTGACATTAAGAAGCATTTTCAGCAATCCAGTCACAAGTGGCAGGGCCAAAAACAGGTGTAAATAGAGCCTAAAACATTTTAAGCTTGTGCAGTTTCAAGGCAAACATTCTGGCCATTTTTTCTGTTTACTTTCTGCTCACTTGGTTTCCAGCTTCCATAAATAGTGTGATGCCATGAGGGAATAGTCTTAACAAAGTCCCAACAATTTGTTTTCTATAGCACTTTATAGAATAGAGAGGTTGTGCCACTTTAAAAGGGTGAACAAGAAAAGGAAAAGGATCAAAAGAAATACAAATATTTCAATTTGTGGGACATGTTCAGGATGTCAGACAGGTAGTGAAGGAATGCTAGTGTAGTTCTAGTTAGTTCAAAACTGATTCAATTCAGTTTAATATGAATGTTACCCTTGAAGGAAGATGGAACCAGCTCCACCAACCCCAAATAAGCAAGCCAGAGGCTACAGTGGTAAGCAACTAAAACTCCACCAATTGACAGAGCTGGAGTAGAAACATTGGGAGACACCAGCATTTCTCCTCTGGTACAATGCAAAAGAGGCAGAGCTGCAATTATGAAATATCAGTGGACTTCAGAACGATGATTATCCAATCTTGACAAGTGGTCACGAGATGCATTTGAATACAGGGTGGGCCATTTATATGGATACACCTTAATAAATTACATAGACAATTGCCTTCAGATGACCCCAAAGATAAAAGTCTAAGGGGGTCAGATCAGGAGACCTTGGGGGCCATTCAACTGACCCACGACGATAAATGGCCCACCCTGTACATGTTAATATCTGGTGAATACCTAAATGCATCTCAGCTGAACACTTGTGATCACACATCACTGAAAACACATTACTTTGTAGTGGTTGCATCAAGTGTAGATAGCGTTAGTCTTTGCAATTGTATGCACACTGTATAAAGGTTCTAAATTATGTCAGTTTCACTGCTCAAAGCTTTTAACACAGTTTTATGAAGTTTTTTTGTCACAAAAATGTTTTATCTGATGAACAATCGGTTCAATCTTGTTAAACAGCAGTAAAATCCATTGAAGACGCTGTACTAATATGCCTCACAGCTGTTTTCATTTCCATCAAAAACATGGTGCTACACTGACACTGTTCATAGTTATTTCTAACCCTATTGACTTTTAATTGTATAGAAAAAAATTCAGGAAATTCATAAATATGATATCTTGTTACACAGAAAAAAGTAAGTCATACACATTTTAAATGACACAACAGGTTATGATGACAGAATATTTAGTGTTAGGAGAACCTAATTCAGTCATTTGTTTTATGTTACATTTGCTAAATATAACCAGCATATGAGTATTGAATTTTCCAAGCGTTCAAGAATCTCAATCTTCCAGTTGAGCAGCAGTATGTGTGCTAAAAGTGTCATGTAATGCTCCTCAGGCACATTTCGCAAAACGATAGCACGGATTTGTGTCTTTCCCTTTTTCAATTAGGAAAATCTCAAGTAAAGATCAACTACAGCTGCATCGTTTTAGCGTGTACCATCTGCGCTTAGATTTTTTTTTGGACACTTTTTGGAACTTTCAGGGACTTCTGTGGTCGGCTTTGCAGTGACTGTAGCTGAGTTTGCTTTCAGATTAATGGAAATTTACCCTGTGGTCTGTCATCAAAGCTGATCTCTCTCACGCTGCTTAAACAGCAACGAACAGGCTGCCAAGAGCTTCTCGAAGCCAGGAGAGCGTCTTTCACGAAGGCCTCATCAGACCTTTTCTCTGTCCTACTTGCTGTTATGGCCGTGTTGTTTTGTTGTCATGTTATCCACTCACTGTGCTGCTTTATGTGTTCTTTCAGCACATATATGGTGGTAAAAACCAAACTGCGGTTTGCAGAGGGGTAGTATAAACATAGATCTTGGAGGATTTGACTCGTACATCTAGGGTTTGAGTCATAAAGAGAGGAAGGAGCAAGAAGGAAATGTGAGGCAGCAAGGGCCGGGTGTGTTTCCCAACGAACCCCCCGGGGACGCAGCTCTCGGCCAGCCTCCAGCCACTGCTTGCACCCACAGCTCTTTGGGCAAGCTTTGGCAGTCTGCCTCTTGTCTCTGGTGCTTTATTGATAGAATGCGTCTCCCAGGCCACACTCGTTTTGCCTAATGATGCTGTCAGAGAAAAATGCACTCCCAGGAAGCCACCAGTCCTCGACGTTGCACGCAACCTAACCAAGTACTTTTAATGCTTTTTTATTTACTTTTTATTTTGTACCTTTTTGTTTTACATATGTAGTGAGCGCTTGGGAAGTTCAACCAAAAATGATTTTTTTTTTAAATTACCTGAGACTCAAAACATATTCATTCATTTTCTTTTCGGCTTAGTCCCTTTATTGATCTGGGGTCGCCACAGCGGAATAAACGCAGCGTATGCCCTTCCACCCACAACCCATCTCTGGGAAACATCCATGCACACTCATTCACACACATACACTACGGACAATTTAGCCTACCCAATTTACCTGTACTGCATGTATTTGGACTTGTGGGAGAAACCGGAGCACCCGGGTGAAACCCACGCGAACGCAGGGAGAACATGCAAACTCCACTCAGAAACGCCAACTGACCCAGCCGAGGCTCGAACCAGCGACCTTCTTGCTGTGAGACGACAGCACTTCCTACTGCGCCACTGCATCACCCTGAGACTCAAAACTAAAAACTAAAATAAAAGCTGCTACATTTAAGCGTCTTTATATTTATATTTTTAACTATAAAAGCAAAAAATGCCATAAGAAACAAAATCAGTTGTGTATGCGGACACAGTTTCGCTCGTATATGCACACAACCAATTCACTCAGGGATGACTGAATGATGTTTTGCTGAAGTTATTTATAATCAAATTGGTCATTGCTATGTCTGATTTTGAAAAGCCAACAAAATAATATATAACATGTCTTTATTGCATTGTATTTTGCTTTATAAAAAAGTTATTCCAGTTAAATACTAATGACAATTGTTGTTATATGACAGATGCTGGACAACGGAGATGAGGATCCATGTGCAGTTTATTAGACAGACTGGTCAGGCATGCAATGGTCAAAACAGGTGTAAATGGGTCAATAAACAGGTGAACGGTCGGTACAGGCAGATAGGGTTGGGCAATGTCGACCAATTTGGCATTGTACAATGTCTAATGTGAAGCATCATTATGGACGATGGAATTGTCATCATAAGCAGCGGTGAATTAATTATTTATGAATAATTTATTAATCCATAACAAATAAATTATTTGTAGCCTACCGTTTTAACTACCTGACCCGCATGGTCTTTATTTTACCCATAACCAAATCATAAATAAATAAAGTTACACACAAATTACCACCTATTAATCACTTTTTCCACAGGACTCTGGCATGAATAGGCAGAGTGATCTGTGTCGTTATAATGTCGTCTACAAACTTGGTTGGTAAAAAAGGTGCACGACCAACAGCAACCAAACAATAATACAAACAATAATATCTGAGTACTGACGCTGTGACACGTTACCTGATAGATTCAAAAGACAGAAGAGTCGTTAGATAGAGATAAGATTAATTAAATATCACCTTTAACAACTATAGTGAGACGCGATCCATCGGTACATCCTTAATAAACTGTCCGACGTGCACTGCTCTCTGGGATTTTGTGCTCAAAGCACCCGCTGACTGCCTAGAGCTCAGATGTGCGCGTATGCTGCTGTGCATGCCTGTGTGTGCGTGGTCATGTGATGTGCGTTTTCAGCAGTATAGTGTGAAGGAGAGCTTTTCAGAAATGCTAGATAAAACGCTAGAGTGGACCTGGATCGTTTTAATTTTAAAACTAAGATGTATTAGTGTAAACAGGGCATAAGTGTGTGTTTTTCACGAGCGGGTTGCTGCTGCGACAGGGGTGGGAGATCGCAATCCCGGCTCAGCATTGTGATGTCTATCGGCCATCATCGATAAATAATGGCATTGTCTATCGACCCAACCCTACAGGCAAGATAAGCAATGAAACGTGGTTAGACAAGACAAGGGAAACCGTGTCGTAACGTCACAGTTTTACCAGATAACAAGACTTTACAAAGTCTTTGTGTTTGTGTGCTATATATATGCACCATGTAATCAGTCCTCGAGCAGCTCCCAACTGTGTGTGTGTGTAATCAAAGAAGAACTGGAACAGGTGTAAATGTGTGGTGCGTGACAGGATTTGTAGTTCTTTTGGTAGCAGATGTGTAGTTCTCCAGCGATCTGTATGCAGTAGATCACTGGTGACTGTGACAATGATAACATGCTATGAAGTAACAATACACTGATTTAGCTCTTTTGTATTTGACACTCAAAACAACAATGGCGATCTAGAGGGTGCATTTGCCTCTTACTCTAACCAATTTTACACAACTTTACTGCATCTTTGCCATTCATTCATTCATTTTCTTGTGGCTTAATCCCTTCATCAGGGGTCGCCACAGCAGAATGAACCACCAACTTATCCAGCATATGTTTTACACAGCGGAAACCCTTCCAGCTGCAACCCAGTACTGGGAAACATCCATACACTCATTCACACACATACACTACGGCCAATTTAGCTTATTCAATTCACCTATACCACATGTCTTTGGACTGTGGGGAAACCGGAGCACCCGGAGGAAACCCACGCCAACTTAGTGAGAACATGCAAACTACACACAGAATTGCCAACTGACCCAGCTGGGACTCGATCCAGCAACCTTCTTGCGGTGAGCCACCGTGTCGCCCTGCATCTTTGCCATGTGAAGTTTATTTTTCTTACCACAGTAATTTAGTATTTAGTCAACTTTCATTTTTAAGAATGACCTTTGAACTGGAGAACAAGACAAAACTATTGCTGTATTTTTTTTTCTTTCTACTGAGCAATTTCATTATTAGCATTGATGCTTCTCAAAAACTGCAAACATTCCTTTTAAATGAGCTGTGTTAGTTTAGTGTAGCAAAACTAAGGCTGTGCATGTGAACATCTGAAAACAAAAAGTCCAATGCTTTTCCCCCAAACCCAAAATATCTAAAATGTCCTATTGTTAAGTTGTTGCTTTCCTTTCACCACACTGTTAGTATTTGAGATGTCTCGTCAGGGTGAGGCCCGGTCAGGAGTTAGACATTTGGAGAAAAAAAAATCCCCTCAACCTCAGACTATTCAGTCCTGGGGCCACTGTTCCATCAGCTCTTTCCCAGGCTGCACCCTCAGTGACGTATTGCAGCATTCACAGCAAGTGCTACAGGAATAGAATGTGGTGCTGCTTGTACTGTATACTTACAGAAACATGCGGCTCTAGTGCGTGGCCAGTGGTGTGCCAAACTCCTTTCAATGTTTCTTCCCACATATATCTGGCTTGTTTGTTTATTTGTGGATTACATTGCTGAGGTCACCCAGGTTTATACTGAATGAATGGACCTGAAGGAAGAAAAAAAAATCGGTATTGGTGGTCGCTGTGAAACCCCTTAGCTGTTGTTAAAACTGGATATCTAGATTAAGCTGTGTTTTGGCTGTGTTGATTAAGCACTGTAGATGGTCTAAACTGCTAATTAAACAGCTGACCATGTTGCAATCTGTCGTGTTGCATCAGCTTGAACCTTGTCTGCTGTGATTTAAAGCCTGGGACACAATAGACCAACTTCAAAGGACTAGAAACAACAAAAACCAACTGTGTTGTTGACTCACTTTGGCTAAGTGCCAAAAAGCTGCATGTAAACACACCAAATGAACGACAGCTGACTGAAATGTACAGTGCTCAATATAAATGAGTACACCCCATTCCTCAGTGAATATGGGCGATATATATTGGTGCATTTGAACAAAACTGATTTATTAAACAGATATGTTTATTAAAATAATATTTTAGTAACAGAACATTTTTAGAAATGGAAAGATAATAAATTGAAATTTATGCAAAATATTGCAAAAAGAAAAACTTCAACAAAATTGTATATATTTTTTGATTCGCTCAGTTTTTTTTGCTATTTTTGACATTTTTATTTAATATTTTTCCCTTACATATACATTTGGGCTACTAATTTCAGTCAGCCAGCTCCAGGACTTCCGGTTAATTGTCATCCTATACAAAATTGGTGCATTTAAGATTTGATTTATTTAACACTAGAACTGCCACGGGGTAAATTTTACCCGTGGGTATATTTCAAACGTACATATCAGGTTTTTAATAAAACATTTAAGTCTCCCAGTCATTGACTTTTACTAAAATTGTATAATTTACAATCCCCTAGCGTTAAAAACTGTTTAGCCCAAACCAGATTAAAAAACAGGGCATTTATACCTATAAGCAACAGCACGGGTCAAATTTACCTACTATATAATGTCTGTTTTTTTTGTGCTGTCATTTTCGCGTGTTTTAACATAGTCTTTCATTAACTGGATAAGCCATTATCAGTCTCAATCACAATCCCATTGCTCGATGTCTATAGGCTATTGTAAGAATTTAAATAGCATAGATATATTAAAATAGTGTTATACTGTAGTGTTAAAAAACAGCAATCTTAACTGCCTGGCTGAGATACGATATAAAGGGGGAATCAGACCAAACAAGAAGCACTGCATTAAATTATATTTTTTTCCGTGTCATGTCTTTAAAAAATATGAGAATAATTTTACCCCAGTATTTTCAGTGGAATTTCTGCACTTGCCTGTGGCCAAAGATGGTGCCTGCGTTCGTCATCTTTCGTTTCTTTTTACGCTTTAACAACCAAATGGATGCTTAAGTCTATTTGCCTGATTGTATTTTAATTACATTACAACGTTGATGCTGTAAAAAGAACCTTACAAAATAAAAAAAATATGTCACATAAAGCTCTGAATGGAAGTTCACAATAGCCCATTGTACAAATGAGGGTACTTTCTAACTTCTTCAACAATCTCTGGTCTGTGAGGGCATGCATTGTTGCTGTACTGTAGCTTGGACATTTTCAATCTGTTTCCTTCATGCAGCATAATTTTGACTACCCTACACCCCCAAGGCACAGTTTCCTTGTGGATAAATAAATTACTACAAAAAAATAAACTGCATATGCACGGTTACCAATAAACGGTGGAGCACTTTTTAATGGTACTGTAGTTGAGAATACATATCTTTCAAACGCTCATGTGGTCGAATGCAGTCATTCATTCATTTTCCTTCAGCTTAGTCCCTTATTTATCAGAGGTCACCACAGCAGAATGAACCGGCAACTATTCCAGCATATGTTTTGAGCAGCGGATGCCCTTCAAGCTACAACACAGTACTGGCAAACAACCAAACGCTCTCTCAAGTTCCTTGTCCTTGGACCTTTAGAGCACCCGGAGGAAACCCACTCGAACATGGGGAGAACATGCAAACTCCACACAGAAATACCAACTAGCCCAGCTGGAACTCGAACTAGTGACCTTCTTGATGTGAGGCAAAAGTGCTAACCACTGAGCCACTGTGCTGCCCCTTGAATGCATTTAAACAGCCATAAAATTAGCTATACTCTTGTCCTATTTCTTAATCATTATCAGATGTGTTAAAGAGCAATAGCAAGACAGGATTTAAACCTGGCTGAATGAAATTCTAAGTTTAGATTAAAGGTTAAAAAATGTTAATAGTGCAATTTTGTCCTAACAGAACAAAAAAAAACAGCTTTCATCATATTTTTGTAGATGTCAGTACAAAAACAAAGGCTACTGCTTTCGTTTCTTTTAAAAAAGCACATTTTAGATTAGTCTTTTGTTGTAAGAAACAAAAGAACAATGGGCATTACGTCGAAGATAATAATTAAATGTTCTAATCAGCAAAGAAGACGAAGGTGGCCTTCTTATACAATTAACAATGTCCTTTTTTAATACCCAATCCATAGGCAACCTTAAGTCAAATGGGCTTACCCTACCAAAGCCGGCTGACATGAAGATGGCAAGATGGCAAATTAACTAATTCCATTCAGTCACAATGAACGTTAATGTTAATCCATCAAGATCCAACTATTAACAGTGGAAGCCAACTTAACGAGTCTAATGATCTTTACTTCTACCTCTGTGTTTTTGGTCTAGCTATATGCAAAGACATTAAGAGGCTCAGTTTGAGACCTCTTTAATACCTTACCTTTAATACCTTGAGAGTATTACTCGGGACTGGCACTGGTCAGTTAAATTGTGGGGTTTGGATTGGTGATTGCTGGGTAAATGGTTCATCGAGAGGTGACAGGATTGAGAGTGAGAAAAGGAAGAGAGAGCATGCAAAAATCCTCACACCTCAACGGATTTCTCTTCTTTTAACAACCTAAATGCATAGCTCACGACGACAAAAACATATCTTAAACTGAATCTGGGTCTTGATTATCCTCAGATAACCCTGGCTAACTGATTTATGTTTAATGTTCCTTGAAGTGGCTCTGGGACACTAAAATCTCTGCCTGCTGATGCTGACTGCAGCAATCAAAGCGAAATCTGGCCAATACTGACCTCACTACTCCACAAATTCTTTAACCAAGTCAGATCAAGAGCCTTTAGATCTGCGAGACTTTTAAGGCTTCTGGATTTCTGTAGGTTCTGAAGTACTTACTCTTTTTATCTTTCTTTTTTATGGGCTTTGGATTACCCAGGGGTTTTATTGTTAAGATGTGTTTACACAAGAGGGGAGCTGATATGCTTTATGGCCCTGATAAAGGTTTATGACTAAAAAAGCAAGGATATTTGCTGGCAGAACTCCTTACCTATTCAGAGTTTAAACAAAATAGATGGTGTATAAGAGGCTATTAACACAACAACATTTTCAGCCAAAATGGGACACTTGTTATGCATTTTGCTAGTGCATTTACATAACAACTGCATTTTGGACACTGAACATTTTGAAGTCAAGTTTCAAAGTGTGAGTTTTTGGAATCGCCACTGTTATCATTTCAGAGTAAACATCCAATATGGAAATATTTGAAAACTATTAAATATTAAACTATTAAATATTTCAAAAGTCATGCGTGTCCATAGTACATTTAAACTTGTATTCTTTAGCAGTATGTGTTGATTTTAAAGGCAAGTGCAAATAATCATACACAACAATGGCATGGTATGGTACATGGTACATGGTAATGTGCTTCTTCAGCAAAGTGTGGATTTGCATCCCCAATATTACAATAAACAAAAGAGATTCATCTTATAATGTACATACTGCAAATTCTAAATACACATCTGCATCAAAGACGTCTTTAAAAGGTGTTTTTTTATTATTTAATTAGAACAGTAAGGTCTGACTTTGCTTAGACAAAAGTCATGTCACTTAACAGAAATAATGTACTGTATAGAATATAAAGTCATGGTGCAGTGGAAAAAAATAATAATATTGTGTATGACTGCATGCCATAAGCTTGGATGACGGCATCTATACATCTCTGCAATGACTCAAATAACTTATTAATAAAGTCATCTGGAATGGCAAAGAAGGCGTTCTTGCAGGACTCCCAGAGTTCATCAAGATTCTTTGGATTCATCTTCAATGCCTCCTCCTTCTTCTCGCCCCAGACATGCTCAATAATGTTCATGTCTGGTGACTGGGCTGGCCAATCCTGGAGCACCTTGATCTTCTTTGCTTTCAGGAACTTTGATATAGAGGCTGAAGTATGAGAAGACGCGCCATCCTGCTAAAACAATTTGCCCTCTCCTGTGGTTTGTAATGTAATGGGCAGCACAAATGTCTTGATACCTCAGGCTGTTAATGTTGCCATCCACTCTGCAGATCTCTCACACACCCCCATACTGAATGTAACCCCAAATCGGGACTTTTTTTTTCTTTACCAAACTTTTCTCTGAGAATCTTGGATACATGCGGGTTCCAATAGGTATTCTGCAGTATTTGTGATGATTGGGATGCAGTTCAACAGATTATTCATCAGAAAAATCTACTTTCTGCCACTTTTCCAAATGACCAAGTAGAAGTCAAGTTATTGTTTGTTGCTCTGGGATCGACGACTAGACTTTTGTAAGGTAGTGTATATATTACAGGATTTTTTTGTATATGTGTGAACACAAATCACTTTGAAAACATTCAAACTTCAGTATTCTTTACATTCAAATATTCTATTTTTATCCTATTTTAAAGTATTTTACAAACAAATGCAGGGCGCAAGTAGAATGTGTATAATAGAGACTTTAGGGTCATTAAAAAGTTTGCTAACTTTCATAAACAGGGTTCATTTTATCCTAATTTTATTGCATTTAACTACCTACACTGTAAAAAAAAAAAAAAAAAAACTTGACAACTCAAAATTGTAAGGCAACTTGCTGCAGAGTTTTTTTGAGTTGACTCAACATTCAAGTACTGCACTTGACTCGAAAATGTCCTGAAGCTAAATACCTGAGGATTAATGTTTGTAATATTGGGTTATCAAGGTACATGTGCAATCTGTACAGGTTTTTTTTTATTTATTTATTTATTTATTTATTTATTTATTTATTTATTTAACTTTTTATTTGTTTTACTTTTTTATTAAGTTTTTTACAGTGTACTTATTTATTACAAACAAAATCAATATCGTAATAGAGAGTCTGTAATTAAAACATTTGATAACTTTTGCATATTATTTAACATATTATCCAACTGTTTTATTTTACTACACTTGATACAAATTAAATTTTATTTTATTTTATTTTATTTTTTGAAAACCATTTTTTTAAGGAGCACTTAAAAAGTGTTTTTTTTTTTCCTTAAAAAGTTTGGTAACTTTTTGTAGATAGTGTTTATTACGTCAAATAAATAAAATATTATTGGAATATCATTTATTTAAAGTAATATTTCTATTTTAAATTGTAATTAGTTCAGTGCATTTTTAATAATTTATATGTAATTATAAATATAATTAACTAGCAGTTTTTAAATTTAAATAAGTCCCAACCCCTAACAAAATGCTCTGTTTTGCTGTTAGAGAAAAAAAATTACTTCATGAAAAATATTTTTTTGTCCTCATGCAATTTATGCAAAGAGGCTGACAGTCTGTACACAGCTAACATGGGTCAACCACTAGATTGTCTGTCTAGACGAGGCTTAGCGGTAATGTACACTTGGCTTAGATGTGTTGCGGGGGCTTTTTTAGTAGCTTTCGCATCTAATTTCCATTCTGTTGTCAATTTATAGAAAGCAGAATGATTTTTTTAAAGTAAAAAAGAAACAAATAAACAATGATAATAAAATAAATCACAGTATTATAGTATAATTTCAACATTTTCAATAATAGAGTATTGCTTTGTTTCTGTAGTCTTATGCCTTTGCAGGACCACATTGAATAGACACCGTCTCTGGACATTTTCTGACACTATCCTTACTATATATGCATTTCTTGCTTCACTGGAGCATCTGTCTTTTACCACAGCTTGCGTGCATGTTCGACACCCCTCTACAGCAGGGCAGGGAGGGGTTTAGGACCATAAGGATTCATTGGACAGGAGGTCCCAGAGAGACAGCCATCATCCCAAAGTGACAAGCTTACCCACTGCTTCTGACAGGCTCTACTGTAAACCAGCAAAACTTGTCCTTGCCGTGCAGTGTGTAAAAATGTGTGTGTGTAACTGAGAGATGAAAAAAAGAGAGGTTGTGAGTGGTTGCACTTCAGGCAAGGGATTCCATCGCGTGCTTTCTCTGCCGTCCTCTCACGCGAGCCCAGACGTCTGGCTGAGAGCTGTGAATCTGACCTGAGGCTCTTTCTCCGGAGAGATCCAGCAGATACTGACAGCACTCTTTATCTGACAGAAGGCAGGCATTGATCTGTTCACCTGGTGGCGCGTGAATACCAAACACTACAGGTGGAACACTAACATTTTAGTCTTTGTCAGTTTTTAGTGGAGTTATGTCTTGCCTGATATCTTATTTAAAATCTTTGGAATAATGGTGATTCTTGATATAAATTTTATATTAATTTTGTGTGTAAGCATTGTCACATTGTTGCAAATATCTGCATAGGGATTAAAAATAAGTCAGCTTACTGAGGACATTTTCTAATAAGAGAACTTAATTTTTCATATTTTACATAAATATACAATTTTAATTCAATAAAAACACAGATAAATAAATTGATGACACAGTCTTACCCACATAGCCAAGCTGTAATTAAACACTAAGTATCAGTACAAACAGTACAGTAGCAAAGTAGTCAGAATTCCTGGTATGTTACAAACTTCAGTTTTAAATTTCAGATTTTTTTTTTTTTTTTTGCAGAAATATGACCACTAATTGCCTTGACTGCCAAAAAAAGGCATCTCTTTTGAGAATTACTGCATGTCAAGACCTATCATGAGATTTTATAAAAACAATACACTAGAAATGGTACAGTTTGACAGGATAGTTATAAGCCTGAAGTCATTCCTGTCATTGTCTGTCATACACTTGCAGTGTCTGCACAGGAAGAATTGTGATCAATAAAATGCCTTTATACTCATTTACAGTACTTGATATCCATTTTTCCTTTCACAAATGTACTTGTAAACACATTGTGTCAGTGGTTATTGCTGGCTTGAGTAGTACTGTTGTCCTTCTGTTCATTTTCTTTTTCCTACTGTCCTACATATGGTATCCAGGGTTAACAATTATGAAATATTTATAATAGAGCTGCACAATATTGGGTAAATATGACATTGCGTTTATTTTTCTGCAATATATATTGCGATATAAATGACTTAAATTGCTCTATTTGAAAATAATTCATTAATTTAGTTTGATTGGGATTAAATCATTTGCATAAAAATTGTTAAACTATTTTCAAACTTTGAAACTTTTTTTTTTTTTCAAACAAAATCATTTTCTCAGGACTCTTTATAGTATTCAGCTACAGAAATTAAATAATACAATGTAAAACAGCACTGAATAGTCTTTATCTTATTAATTAAAAAGTACATTTAACCTTTATTAAAGTTACAAACTTTAATATTTCTTATGCCTAAATGCTTTAACCTCTCCTGAAATGGTCCTACAAACACAGGCCTTAAAAACACATGCAAGTGATAATTTTTTACTCGATTATGGTTACACTTTGCAATTGTAATTCCTGGAAAATTATAATATCAACTCAACATTGCAGATCCTGCGATGTCACCATTGCGTATGCACACATTGCGATGTCGATGCTGAACCGATATATTGTGCAGCCCTAATTTATAATACTTTCTGTTTAATGATAACCTGTTGATTGTTGCAACTTCCCTCTCCTATGATTTTAGTCAACAGCTTATTTATGTGACACTGAAATCTGAATTCTTATATGGTACAAATACATACCCTGCAAGCCTATTTACTATACCTAACCTATTTTCAAATGATTTGAATTATTACAAATTTCCTATTGATGAAAATGTAAAACTATAGTGGTTTGAGTAATAATGGCAAAATGATACAAATTTAAAATCACAATGATTAGTATTTTGGGTCTACATTGTGATTCTTAAATGGCACTATTATGCAAAAATCACTTTTATAAGATGTTTAAACACAGTGTGTGGCAATAGTGTGTGAATATAGTCAGCCTCCAATGGTTAAAAAAGTATTAATTCTAATTTGTATAAACACATTTGGAAAAAAAACAGGCTGCAGAAACATTTTAATTGACATTCTCCCTTTGTACATGTCATCATATGTCGCCAATAGTGACAATCTCTTCCTCATTAGCATAAACAGCCTTGAGTGAGAAACTGTTCACCATTAGTTTGCGCTGTACCTGCTGGAGATAATGTCAGCAAATAAGAGGCATGTGGAGTTTTAGGATGAACAAATGGACACTTAAGTCTCCATAGGGATTTTTAACTCCGCCCTCTTTTGAGAACAGCTAATTTGTTTGAATTTAAAGCGACAGTCACCAAAATAACAATTTGGATCAAATCCTAAAAGAGCAGTTTCAAAGAGTTATAAACAGTGTTGGGTAAGTTACTTTAAAAAAGTTATAGATTACAAATTATTGATTACTACTGGACAATTGCAATCGGATTACATTACTAATTGCTTCATGTAAAAAGTAATCAGATTACTAATTAGATTACTAATTACTTTACTTTGAAGTTACTTTTGAAAAATATAAAATATACCTATAAACAATACAAAATAAACTGCAGCTCTTTCAGTAATTTAATGTTTACTCAAAACATTGAGTTGATTAAAGCAGCTTGACATATTCAAAAGACTTAGAGTTCACCCAAAACTTTGACTGCTATTCTCATCATCATTATCTTGTTCCAAGCCTGTTTTTCTTCTTCTTCTTTCTTTCTTTCTTTCTTTCTTTCTTTCTTTCTTTCTTTCTTTCTTTCTTTCTTTCTTTCTTTCTTTCTTTCTTTCTTTCTTT
>CAIGQZ010007154.1:6655228-6667555 GCA_903798205.1 Danio tinwini
ACAGTGTCTCCTGGATGGCCTACATCACATCATCAAATAAACTGTCAAACTATGCTGTTCATGTGTGCCCAAGGTTTACTGCTTTCAACTCTCTCTTTTCTCTCTGTTTGAGTCTCAGCTCTCATTCAAGCTTTCATTCTCCAGTTCCCTGGATCGAATAGCATGAAATGTCAGCCAGGCTGTGATGTCTGTGTGCGCGCACTCTTTATAAGCACCGTAGTTGAGTCTCAAAAATCAATGCTGTATTTACATTCTGATGTCAGTCACTTTGTCCTCCAGGCTCAAATGCAACAATTCTCTCCCCCTCTATCTTATTGGATAATGTAATTTGAAAGGGGTCCCTATAGAAATATCTCATTGAATAGGCCTGTCATGTGTGTAAAACTGTTGTAAATTAAAAGGAGCAATGAAGTAGGTTCACATGATGCATGGTATATTTTTCCAGTCCAGGCTTTTTCTAGCTTTGGAGGAGATAAGAAATGCTAATTAAGTGTACTAGGTATGAATAATACACACCTAAGTTTGATAAGTCCTTTTCTGTGCAAAGGAGGAGGGTTTAAACAAGGTCAGGCAGAGACATGGGACATTTTCCACCCGCTCATAGCCAGCGGTGTTGTTTTGTGTGTGGGAGACAAAGAAGATGATATGTAGAGCGAAAATTAGAGAAAATTGCTAGTGATTTTGGAAAGGATTGACGAATAATATAACTTCTCGTGGATAAAAATTTTCCCATGAAAGATTTCCAGCTTCCTAAGTTACAGTGCATTTTCCGTTGGTGCTGCCTCAACGTTGGATTTTGTTGTGTATTGATTGCCTGGTGCGTACGGATTCACTTGAACTGTGAACTGAAACTCAAATCAGTTTGCCTCAGAGCGTAACAACCAAAATACAGAGGTCAGACTGACACATTTTCTATTTGTGAGACAAAAAAAAAGTTTTCTCTTGCTTTTCTCAGATGTAATGCTGGTCAAGGTTAAAAATCAGAGTTGAAACACACCATCAATCAAATATACTGTATCAATGAAATGTATGCACTTAAACTATGGTTTGTTAGAGGGTTGACAGAGCCTGAAAGAAATATTTGATTAAGCACCACAACATATTAAGTGGTTACAACTATTAAGCATCACATACACAGAATAAAGTGTGTAACTGGTTATTTTCCTACATTTTTTTTTTGACATTTTTAGACAGTTATATTATCAAGAAATATACTGTATACTGTCCTCTGTCAATTTATTGGTACAGACCTCAGTATACTCACTTTGAGGGACCGTTTACGCCACAATGTAGAAACTTTTAAATTGTTGTGCTGGTTTGTTTACATGACTGGTGTTATCGGACACATAAATCTTGAAAACACATACGTTTTTGAAAACGTCGCCATTGTTGTGAAAATGAGAGTCTATAAAAACAAAGACATCATGCGTGTGTGTAGAGCGTGCTTAGGGAGGTGTAGATTAAAGGCAAGCATGAACAAACACACAATTGTGGAGTATGTGGTTATGTAGTTGTTGCTTAAAAGCTTCCTAATGCTTCATCGTCAAAGTGTGGATTTACTTTAAAGCAGTGACGCATCATTTACACACAACAAATATCTATATACGCACCAACGCCGAGCCGCCAACAACACGTCATCACTCTCTTATAGGTATTGTTTACTGTTTACTGGCCTGGCATACATACAGTAATAATAGAGTTTTGGGCTGTTTTCTCAAATGTGTAAACATGAATTACTTTAAAAGCATTGTCATGTAAACCTGAAATGTTTATAAAATACAAGGGACAAACTTTTCCATTTGTGGCTACGTTTTGTGTTTTTAAGGCTTCAGGAAATTCACTTTGGCATGTGTTATCATGCTTGTATAGATTTTTGGTAGCTTAAAATAAATGTTAGGGGAAATGTTTGCAGTTTTGTAACTGCCACTGGCGTTCTTGACAGCTTTGGCAAACTGTTTCAGACTTTTAAAACAAGCTTTAAACTAAGTTTGTTTTGTCCTGATTATGTTCACTATGACATTTAGTTTTAAATGTCTTAAAAACCCCTCAAGACTGTGTGTCCACCAAAACATTTTTTGTGCTTTAGAAATGTGAGCACTGTTCTAAATACTGCTCAGCTGTGAGCGTATTTGCAGCACAGCTTTTGTTGTTGTTGATGTTGTTGTTTTCAGTCAGTTGCAGTTACAATAAAGCTTTTTTCACATTTCCGAGTTTCTCAGTAGCGGAAGTCGTCATAGTTGGGAAACTCAAATAATAAAAGAAAAACTCCATGATGATGTTTTAAAGACTTTCAGAAAAAAAAGAAAAAGAAATTGTGTGAGACTAATGACGACAGCCAGAGGAGAGAATACCAATAAATTTACTGTTCTGTCCCATAGACACTGCATTAGAAATGTCTCGCACAAGCAGTTATTCGCTTTTTCTAATTTGAAGCAAAGATGATATACTACATACATAAATACATATAAATAAGCAAACGTTTAAAAAAAATATATATATATTAAAAACTTTCTAGGATTTAAGATGCTGATGACTGTTAAACGCATCATAACAGGCTTGTGAAAAGGGTCCATTTGAAAGTCTTTAGCAGATTTTTTTGTTGACAGTTGTGTAGTATTGTCCCGCTTCTTCTGCATTGTGATTGGATAGCTAGCTCAAGTGACACTGATGGGCACTGCATTTTTCAACTTTCAACAGCTGAAAAAACGCTATGACCGTAAAACACCCTCTCAGCGCCTCGCTTCACTGCAGGCGCTCCAAAAAGCTCGCAACAAAGTCCAACAAAGTGTTTTTCAGCTCGAGAAAAACACTTTGTTGGACACACAGCCTAAATATACCTTGAGTAATCCAGCTTTGCCTTTATGTTCTGTGGAACAGATGGCTTAAAAGCAAAAAAAATAGATTACCTTTTGCAATGTTGCAAAGAAAATGATGGCAGTGATGACAAGGCAGAATTAGTTTATCCCACACTGTCACATCTGCTTCTCTTGCATTTAGTTTTAGTCTGCACCAAAGTTTCCAAGGCAACAATAACCCAGTTATGGAAATTCCACAATCACAATATACCAAGTCCAATATAGTGCTTGTTTCTTTGAATTTAAGTATAAAAAAGCTATGTCTTGAGAGAGAAAAATCCTTCAGTACTTTTTGTCCAATATGTCTTCCTCTTAGAAACCTGAATACTTTCTCTCCTTAATCCAAATTGCCATTAACCATTCAAAATGTCTGTTTTCAAAAGAACTCCCACCACACTGACTTCGGTTATCAGCAGGCTTTCAATGTTTGAGTTTAATCAAATATAGCTACAATCTGAATGTTTTCAGAATGAAATGGTTGGCTCATGCATTGTTGGATTTGCATTATTGACCTAGACCTCCATTGTATGCATTTGATTCGACGGATTACTATGGCTTTACAGAGAAAGATGGCCTTGTCCATCAAGAAAACCGAGTGGGCATATCAGCAGCGGCAGTGACCCAGGAGATTTACCAGGTCCAAAAAAAAAGACATTCGGGTCTTTAAATATAACATATTTCTTATTCAGAGTAAAATTATCAAGGGGATTCTTTTGTTTTACAATCCTATACATGATTGTGTTTGGGAGCAGAGGAATATAGATGGATGACTGGATGACAAAAGAGGTGGAGGGAATAGTATTTTAAAAGCTGTATATCTTTCATGGACTGTGGGTCTTATTGTAGCAGTTGTCTGTTGGGAAAAGTACTCCATTTTCAAACCACAAGAGGTTATTTGTTGTGATTTATACAGTGACTGACAGTATCATCTAATGCTCTGGTCTATATGCCCTTTTTCTAGTCCTTTTGAGCTTGGAGACTGGCACACATTGGTGGGCAAAACTATTATAACACTTGACATATTTTTTTTCTTGTTGAATTTGCCATTTTAGTACTCATAAATGAATTAATTATCTATAAGTCATAATTATGCTCTATAAATTTGCCTAAATTTAGGTCAAGAATTGTCGTTTGAGATCTATTTCACTGCCAATGTCAAACAATCAAGTTCCTTCAATCAATTCAAATGAAAGCCTTTGTCTTCAGTTGCAGAAAGCATGGGATAGCATTAGTGTTGTAGTTCTCAGGAAATATATTGACACTCTGCCAGTAGATGGGCTGCTGTAATTGCTACAAGGTGGACATTCCAAATATTAAAGTGGATAAAAACAGTGACTCACTTCAGGGCAAGCATCTGCATGTTTCATGAACATTGGGAAATTAAATCATGTTTGAAGGGGGGAACATGTCAATATATTCAGATCTGCCATGTGTTCTGATGATTTTGGCCACATATTTGTAATTGCTTTGTAAACAAATCACTGTAGTCAGGAATAAATAGATCACCCAAAATTTGGGGAAATTGCATTTCTGGTCCATTCAAAATCAGTGTTTTTAACTCCCATTGACCTTCATATGGACAGAACAGTTTTATGTTCTGCAGAAGTCATGTCCTTCAGTTTGGAATAAACTATCCCCTTTAAAGGGAAACATAAACAGGCAATATACAATTCATACTTTTTGCAGAGCATTCTCAAGACCATTTGCCAAGGCTTAGGATTAAATGTGTATAGAAATAATTTTCAGTTTCTTACACAGACCAGTTGTTTTGCTTGAAACATTTTATAATCATGACAGGACACACATCATGAATATGAAGATTTTATGCAACTTTCATTAATTGTCATTAGTTCAGTTATGTCATTTTAAATGCAAAGATGATATTGTTTATGACAAAGTGACAAATACATTGACAAGTCTTTGTCTTTATCATGACAACTTGACATTACCAACTCAATAACACCTGTCAGCATCTTTGTCATGTCATCTTGACATTACCAACACAACCAACACAACTTGTCATAAATCTGCCATAAACATGAATGTCAGGAGGCTATTATAATGTCATAAATATTTTTTCTGATCACTTTTTAAGTGAATCAAACTGAATTGCCCTTTAAGATTTCTCATTAAAAGTGTCAATACTCTGTCAACTAGTTTTCTAACAGTGTCATTAATATTTAATGGAATTTAATTTTACTGACAAATTCAGTTTGTACCGTTGTAGTTGAGGTCAAGAAAAATATTATTCTGTTATGAAATTCATTCATTATAATGGCCTCATGAGGTGTCACAGTGGTTCATTAGTTAGCGCTGTTGCCTCACAACAAGAAGGCCGCTGGTTCGACTTCCGGCTGGGTCAGTTGGCATTTCTGTGTGTGGAGTTTGCATGTTCTCCCCGTGTTTGTGTGGGTTTCCTCTGGGTGCTCCGGTTTACCCCATAGTCCAAAGACATGTGCTATAGGTGAATTTAATAAGCTAAATAAGCCATATAGTATGCGTGTGAATAAGTGTGTACACTCTCAGAAATGAAGGTACGCAAGCTGTCACTGGGGTGGTACCTTTTTAAAAGGTACACATTTGTACTTGAAGGGTCCATATTGGTACCTCAAAAGTATATATTAGTACCTAAAAATTTTAAGATGAACAGTTTTGTACTTTTTAATATGTACCCTTGAGGTATTAATATGGACCTTTTAGGTACAAATTTGTACCTTTTGAAAAGGTACCACCTCAGTGACAGCTCTCATACCTTTATTTCTGAGAGTGTATAGATGTTTCCCAGTACTGGGTTGCAGCTGGAAGGGCATCCGCTGTGTAAAACGTATGCTGGATAAGTTGGCATAAAGGGACTTAGCCGAAGAAAAATGAATGAAGGAATAATGGCCTCATGACATGGCATTTTTATGACAAATTCAGTTTGTACCACTGTAGTTTGGGTCAAGAAAAATATGATGCTGTTATAATATTAATTCATTATAATGGCCTCATGACAATCATATTTCTGACAGATTTATAATTTTATGAAGTTTTATAACTTTTTGAAGTTATATTCTTTTGACAATGTCAAGTTGTCATGGCAAAGACACTGACAGGTTTTGTTGTCTTGGTACTGTGATGTGTCATGTCATGGTTATAAAGGTTTCATGAAGTCACAAGCACACCCTCCAAGTAAAGTTACCATGAATTCTTTCCAAATAGACCTATTAAATTCATCTGGCAAAAAAGTTCAACATATTCAGATCTGCTTTAGCTACTTTCTAATAGCTTTATTAACAAATCACCATAGTCAGGAATAAATAGATCACCCAAAATTTGGAGAAATTACATTTTTTGAGCTTTTCATTGACTTTCAAATGGACAAAACAGTTTTGTGTTCTGCAGAAGTCATGGCCTTCATTTTGGTGTGAACTTTATCTATTAAAAGGAAACATAAACAATCAAAATATTCATTCATTATAATGGCCTCATCACAATCAGATTTATGACAGATATATAATTTTATGAAATGTTATAACTTTTTTGAACCTGTCATGACAGGTTTGGTTGTTTTGGAACTGTTATATCACGGTTATTAAGGTTTTATAAAGTCTTATTAACACCCACTTCAAGTAAAGTGTTACCATAATTTTTTTCCAAATAGAGCCATTCAAGTCATCTGGTGAAATTATATTCATAACCCAATATATATCACAAAAAATAACAGATTTTTTTCAATAAGTTGCAGCCCTACTAAAGAATTCATAATCTTTTGCTGGCATTGTACACTTTGCAGTTTACAATAGCCCATGATGGATAGTCCAAAATACTACAAAGACATCACCAAATGAAGGCGGAGGTCATTTCCTTCATAGCTGTCACTGATGATCCTTATTCTCTTTTCTCCCTCCCCCAGAGTCTCTGTTCCCGTGTCTAGGTCTGCCATTGTTGGCCTAGTGCATTCAGACATCAATCCCCCTCTCAGGGACAGATGAGAGAAGGTCAGGGGTGTAGGTCAACCCTCCTCAAGCTCACAGCATAAATCCACCTTCGTCTATCAATTGGCCACTCCATCTGGGTGTGAATAATGATGCTATTGTTGGACCAAACCGTGTCCTGTGTCCAAGCGATAAGCCAAATATAGTTGTTGTGGCTTCCCAGTGCTGATTTTGAAGTAGTGCTACTTCCACTAACCACAGGATTTCCCATAAACTGATCAGTACTGATCAAGACATGTATATATAGTAATAGTCATATTTCAAAAATCCTTGTATGTGCTTCTGGCTCCGCATTGCAAAGTTTCACCTCATAAAATTTGATTCGGCTGAAAATAAATGCTACGTGCCATTCTCCCCACTGGCAAAGCTGAAGAACTGCTGACGTAACCTGTTAAACCATGTATGTGATCCTCATAATTTCCATTAAAAGAGATGTTTGACCTTTTCTTTGATGCACAGATGTCTGGATGTGTGCATGACTGCTTGAATGTATTACTGTAATAAGATTTTCCCCAGGCTTCAGGTACAGACTTTGATCTTTGTAAATGTGGCAAATATTGAATGCAAACCTTTCAAATGCATGTCTACCGAATGCTATTATTAATTATAGATATAATTATATCACCTTCACAGTTTTTTCTTGATTTTCAACTTATATTCTCACATATTCAATTTATATTCTTAGTATGCTTCTCTTTCATCCCTTCTATTCTCCTCTTTCCATTTCCCTTCATTGTTCTGATGTCTATCACTCACTTTTGAGATTCCCCATTCTAGATACGTGTACATCTGACTAATGTCACAGTAAGAGATGTCATTTCTGCATAATAGTCATGTGTGTCAGCTGATTTGAACCGTTCGACTGCACAAGCTCTTTTGATGAGGTGACGATAGGGGGAATGGGTTAAAGAGTGGGTCATGCAGGGGGGGAGGAGGATGGGTCTGGGACAGTGGCATAGACAGATGAGGAAGAGACCCTGCTGGCTCATCTTCCTGATGGATACCCTGAAAAAAAGAGTGGGCCTTTGCAATTTTCCCTTTCATTTATTTCGCCTCTGCTCAAATTAAAATCCAAATTCAAGAACTGCGAGCGTCATCAGCGTCAACATGTTCAGTAGACTATGTAATTGTATTAGTCATGGAATACAAATGTACAAACTATTGAACCAATCGCTCATACTGAAGCTCTATGCTTAATCATTTTAGCCAATTGAATTTTCAGTGCAGTGTCAAAAAAATATACATAGAATATGTCTTAAATTGACAGAATGATGCCTCTACAGATGACCCGCTCAATTCTATTCTGAATCAAACTTAATGACTAGCAAACATTTCAACCATTATTTACTGAGGACATTCTGTAAAACAGCATGTTGTGCAACCACAGTTTGCATATAAAAGAATCTCATATTTAGCACACAAATCATTTGATTACATAATAAAAGACTGCATAAGGTCTTCACTAATTCAGTATGTTTTGAAACCTTTATTCCTCCTTCAAACCAGTAGCTTCCGCCCATTGAATTAGTATCAATTCATGTATCTTCTGCAACTTATCTTAATGAATCTCTATAAAACAAGCTCTTCACAAAGTGCATTTCAAATGTAGCACCAACTTTTCCTTTGGTCCCATTTAGTTTTCAGGTCAGCATCTCTCCAGATGTCTGCATCGCTCCTAATTTTCAGTGATCTTTTTCTCTCTTTCTGCTGGCAGATACTCTAAGGCAGCCTCGTCCACTTGCTTTGTAAGCACTTGGAAAGCTCTCTTGTTCCATCATCTGTATTATAATCCAAATCAGGTGTTGAATGCTGTTTCTAAGTCAAAAATAGACCACTCTTTAGACTGTTCTTCGGGAAACCAAAGAAATTGTCAGATTCTCGTGTCTCTCTTTTTCTTGTGTGTTTCTTTTTCATATTAATTTGCAGTTAGACCAAAATCACTTGTCTTTTAAGTTGATAATTTTGCCAAAAATTTAACCTGCATCAAGAGGTCAAACCAGTAAAAAATATAATATTAAAAAAGGTTTAAATGCTATATAAAAATGCATATGCAATACATTATGGCTAAATAATATAAAAATATATATACTTTATCAAATTTAGCATTTTTTTACATGTGGTGACAATTACATAGGAAATGTAAAAGGATATATTGTTTGCTCCAGATGCAAATGTATTTGTATATTGTATACAGTTTTTATGACCTGTAAAAAATGAGAGGTTCCACACAATCAACATGAAGGAATTAATTTAACTAATTCCAAATTTTACAAATTTAAGTTGTCACTGAAAAAAACTCAAGAATTGTGTTGTTTGGGCTCATTTTAAATAAGTAGTTTGAACAAACAGCAAAGAGCTGTTTTTTTAGCATAGCTTTGTCATTCTTTAACTTTTACAAAATAAACTGCCTTTAAAAAAAAACTACATTTACACATATTGCTTATTTCACAGTTAATTATCCAGGGGTGCATTTCCGAAAACCATCCTTAGCCAACTAAGGTCGCAAATTGCATCGTTACAATTATAGTTTGTTGATTTGGCATTTCCCAAATCCATCATTCCAACGAATATTCGCAAACTGCATCGCAAACTTGTACATTTTCAAAAACTCTAGAGCTATAGTTAGAAGCATAGTTCCTAGCTGTGTTCTATTCCCAGTTATCCTCCCTATGGCCAATTACTTTCGAACGTTCCAACATTTAAACTTGGAATGATTAAAGAAAAAACATTTAAAGTCATCTCTTTTAGGTGTAATTTGCTTTCAAACTATTTTTTTACCGTTGAGTTTGAGCGATCTTCATATTGACAATTGTGCTCCTTTCACAGTGCACTTTGAAAACATTCATGCCATTTTGAACGCAGCCGTGGCTCAGGTGACCTATTATTAAAAAGCAGAGTTTACGTTACGTCTCCAAAGCTTGTAAAAAACTAAAATATACAGCATATGTTAATGCTTTTAAATTATAGTAGGTTATTTATTAAGAAATGTATCTGTACTATAGGCATATATGACATGGGCCTGGTTAGAAAATTTTTGCAGTGCTTTCAATGTGTCAAATTGTAAAAATAGACTTTTAAAAAAGTAAATAAACAATATCTTACCTAATAATAATAAGAAGAAGAAGAAGAAGAAGAAGAAGAAGAAGAAGAATTTGAGGTAGGATTTTTTTTCTTAATAAATAGCCTACTGTAAATTACAACAATTAGCCTAACGATTTATAAAATTTATGTGAGATTACGTGTTAGCTAAGTGATTTTATGTTTTAGAATAGAATATGGTATATTCTCAAGAATATTTGTAAAGGAAATGAATTTTAATTATTAAGGAAAGCGAGTGCAAGTTTTTATCAAAACTAATATTGGAAATTTTTTATGTGTATGCTTGTAAAACAATATAAATTGCACAAAAAATGATGGGTTTCTTCTCTAAAGAAGTCATTACTCTACCTCATTTAGAGCGTCATTATGGACGTTTTACGTTATAACTAGGTTCACACGGAATCTGCACGCGCAGATTTTTTGCAGATTTTCGCAGATTTTTAGCCCATCATTAATTCTGTTTATTTACTTGAGTAAATGTGTGTAAATCTATATATTTTTTTCAGTTTTTAAATTAATTACAGTAATATTATTGACTAATATGAAAATGTTCATCTGATTTATGTACAATGCCGTTTGTACAGTAATATTTTTTGTATTTTAGTAGATAAATTATATGAGAGACTTGCTTTGTTTAGCAAATAAAGTGAATCTAATTGGATTTGCATTTTAAACATTAAATATAAGTTAAAAAGGTATTATTTTTTATTTCACATATTAATGTTTTAGTTATGATACTCCCAAAATAATTCCGCAGAAATCCGCAGATTTTTACGAAAATTCTCCTCAGAAATAGCAAAAAACGTCCGCAGATTCCATCTGGCCCTGGTTAGAACTAACGTGGTTCAAACAATGGATCTGCGTCAAAGCAGCTACAGTTTTGGGAAACACTCATCACTACATCGTTCTTTTTCCAAATGATGCATCGTACTATGATAGTTCAGCCACAAGTTATGTTGTTGTTTGGGAAACGCACCCCAGATCGTTAGTCTTGTATACACATCAACACTAAATCAGCCTGTTGCATGTTCAGAAACATAAAAGCAAAAAAAAAGCATATAGAAAATATACATTGTTTCTAATCTGAGTTTGCATCTTACACATGCAACACATGGCCAGCATGGCTCTGCTTAATGTTAAAAGAGACCGTTGACATGCAGATGTCAAGCCAATTACTCTGACACACAGCGCACATGTATTCACATGCACGTTAACAAAAGAGGCACAACAGAAGCTAAGTGGGTTCCCAGCTGGACTGCAGTTATTGATATACATCATAAGAAGCTCTTTACACCCTCAGTAGGTGTTTAAAACAGTGAAGAAGTTCATTTCATTTTAAAATACAAATGAAGAGTTCAGATGCAAAAACCTCTAAGTGCCAGCTAGAATTTTCTTCTACAATGAGCATTTTTCTCTGCCTCTTATGTTTATGTTCAGTTATTTCATGTTAAAAGCAATAAAAATAACATATTCTTTGTCATAAAATTACTGAATCAACAAAGGAGCCTGATAAAAGTGCTTATTTTAGAAGAAAATTTCAGATGGCACTTTTTTGGGAGGTTTTTGCATCTGAACTCTTCAAATATGTATGCTTAGTTTTGTATAGTACTGTACAACTATTTTAATACATACTAGCTATGTATGTGAATTCAAATGTATGTAAATTCAATGTAGTTTTCAATTGCCTGATAAATTAGTAAGTTAATCAACACTAGTTAAAGAAATATCCTTGACAGAAGTCACATACCAGAATGTGCGTAGATACTTCTTTAAAAATGATTCCATCTGGTCCCAGTAGAGAGAGGATAAATTGGAACCAAACGCTGGGATTTGAGTTATTATAAGTTGTATTCTCAGCAGTTATCCCTACGTGCGAGTTTGTACATGTGAGTGTTTAACATGCAGCAGATGCTGGTTGTTCATACCCACTGGGCAGCGAGCAGATGACACTGTAGGCCACCTCACCAGACGAGAGCCCCTAAGGTAGGGTGTGGTATTTTTGGGCACAGTTACATGCATAAGCATATGTCTGTGGCCATTGGAAGAGCCTGACCCAGTTAATTCTCAGTGTAAGGCAAAATGTAATTAGTTATTGCAATAGTAAGTGTACTAGCAGGGCATTTCCCAGACTTTGCTGTTGTAATATGATCATATGAATTTTGAATTTATACATTTAAGTTATTCTACAAAAGCCTATCTTTCTCTCTCATGAGAGCTGAGTGCATGGAGGAGTGTTGGATGAGAAGTGCACTGCATCTTTCAGCTTCCCTCTTTGTTAGGCCAGATTAATTCACACAGATTTTACTCCATTAATCCCATTATGGCTAACCACATCTACAAGTCTCAATGCTCTCTCTCTCTCTCTCTCTCTCTCTCTCTCTCTCTCTCTCTCTCTC
>CAIGQZ010007154.1:6680504-6700191 GCA_903798205.1 Danio tinwini
GAACAAACCATTGTTAAATGACTTCCCTAATTACCCTAACTTGCTTAATTAACATAATGAACCTAGTTAAGTCTTTAAATGTCACTTTAAGCTAAATACTTGTATCTTGAGAAAATATATAGTAAAAAATCATGTACTGTAATCATGGCAAAAATAAAAGAAAATATTTAAAATATATAAAATTATTCTGTTTAGAATTTTGTTGACAAAGATCTTCTTTCCATTAAATAGAAATTGAGGGGAACATGCAGGGGGCTAATAATTCAGGAGGGCTAATAATACTAACTTTAACTGTATATATGGTATTGCTGCAAATATTACTTATTACTTAATACACATTATTACAAAACTAAATTTGAAACATTAAAAAAAACTGTATATAACTGTTTTGAGTCAAATATTGGTCTTTTTTTAAACCCCTTTTCATTTTGCATTTAATCCTTCCACATGTCTATTGCGTCAGTGACTTTCATAAAGTGGTTGGGACAGAATTGACTTTGACAGAAAGTGGTAGGGGCCTGTCCCACCTGCAAATTATGCCCATGGTGCAATTCCTCATGCACATATGTTCCTACGCTTCAGGCCCTTTTTGGTTTAGATATTTTAAATATATTGTTTGCATTATATTTATACGTGGTCCTAAGTTTACATATACTATAGTTTTCTGTTTTTGTTCCTATATATATCCTATAATTAGATATATATATATATATATATATATATATTCAATGTGGCATAAGATCCGTTTTAAAGTTTAAGGCACTAAACTGAAATTGTAACTGTACACTCTCAGAAAAAAAGGTACATGAGCTGGGTGGTACCTTTTCAAAAGGTCCAAATTTGTACCTAAAAGGTCCATATTAATACCTCAAGGGTGTTCCTCTTAAAATTTTTAGGTACTAATATATATATTTTTGAGGTACCAATATGGACCCTTTAAGTACAAATGTGTAAAATGTACCACCCCAGTGACAGCTCTCGTACCTTTATTTCTGAGAGTGTAGGTTTAATACTAGAGGTCTGTTTTATTCTGCATTTGTTTAGCCTTGTTATTCATCTTCTTATATGGTTTGTATTTGCACATTTTCATTATATATTTATTCTCATTCATATGCCTCAAATGTAACCATCAGTAATGTATACCATCACACAACAGCTTTGCATCCATTCGCTGGAATTGTTGTGCTAATTCTGTAGTGTCAGTCTTATAAGCAGTAAAGCATAAAGAATAAAATATCCTGATGCATGGTACTAACTCTGATCTTTTTGAGTTGTCATAAACGGAGCTTTATTCATCTTCTCATTCAAAAGAGGTCATTGTACTATAAAAAAATGTCCTGTAACTTTTATAGCTCACAAAAGTTTAAGTCACTTCAAGGCAGGGGTGCCCAAACTTTTTCTTATAAAGGGCCAAAACACAAACTTTATTAAGGCCAGTGGGCGAAAGGTAAATATTGTTGCCATGGGTAACTTCCTAGTTTATTTAAGAATATTTAAAAATAACAAAAAAACATTGCTTAATATTAACTAATACATATTTTTTTTACATTTCATACTGAACTTATTACAGTAAAAAAAAAAAATCAAATTTCTAACAGAATGAAGTTACACTAGCTTTTGCCTTGATTTGCTAGCTGATGTTTAAGTTTTAAAAACTCAGATTCATTCATATTTAATTGAAACATTTAATTTCAATTTGCTTTTTTGTAGTGAAATAAAACAAGCAAACAAACAAACAAAGGTTAGGTCAAATTAGAAATTACGATCTCTGTTAAAGGCATTGCCCCAACCCTCTCTATCATTCTCAGATGGGATGGTGGGCCAAATCAAAGGTTACAATGGCCCAATTTTGACCTGTGGGCCCTACTTTGAGCATCTCTGCTTTAAGGAAAGTTATTTTACTCTGCAGCCATCTTTGAAACACTTCTTGGGCAAAGAAGCGCAGCTCTGTGTATCTCTTTGAATGGAAAATATCAAATTCTCCAGAACTGTTTGTTCATATTTGGAATCACCAATCACAAATCTGACACCTGTCTCATAAATTTTGTTTCTACTCTTTCAAACCATGACCAAAAAACAACAAAAATCAGGTTGACCAAGCTAATGTGGATGCGTACTCAAAGGGAACAAATTCATGACACCAACCTTCTTTATGGCTGTTTCTGTAGGACATGAACAGACTTCATCCTGTCTATCAAACTTTTTAATTACCACAAGAATCAATAACTTACATATCACCTGTATCTATGCCTCTGAATAAAGCTGTGTCTAATCTAGTTGGTCTTTAGGTAATTTACAACTTATTCCATAATCTTCTCCCAAAATCACAGAGACCTTTTTATTTACAACTTGGTGGCCATTGATATGTTCATGTGGATGCTGCCATGTGATGTAAAACTATCGTAATGATTTGTTTTAAATGTTGTCATTAATATGACATCACAGTGCAAGGCTTTCATAAGATGATATAGTACATTGCCAACCGTGTTGAATGTGCAATTCAGAAGTGTGAGTATCAATCAGTTTACACTGTCACTGTTTGCTGTGTCTGTTACAGATTGTTTGATATGCAATTTTATTAACCAAACAAGTCTAACCACAAGTCTTAAAGATATAGTTCACTCAAAATTGAAAATTCTCCTGCTTCTAACCTGCTTGAGTTTCATTCTTCTGTTGAACACAAGAGGAGATTTTTTTGAAGAATGCTGTAAACCTGTAACTATTGACTTCAATAGTATATGTTTTTTCCTACTATGGTTATAAGTTTTCAGCATTCTTCAAAATAGCATCTTTTGTGTTCAACAAAACAAAGAACTTCTAAAAGTTTGGAACCACTTGAGGGTGAGTAAAAGTTGAGTACATTTTCATTTTGGGGTGAACTATCCCTTTAAATGTGAAAGAGTGTTTCAAAGAGAGAATCAAAAACATGAGAGTTTATGACCCCTTTAAAGTTTAGCATAGAAGTTATCATCTCCACATCTTTTATACATGAAGTGGCTTAAATTAAGCATAAATCCTTGGTGAATGTGCAGTATATTTACATACACATCGAGAACCCTTCAGTGTAAGTGTTCCAGGGTTTTAACCTGGAACCTTGATTGTAACAAGTATCTCAAAGTTGTGCACGTAATTAATTTCGTCTGATAACTGAGTGAGTTCCAATGAGATTTCATGCTGAAGTGAACAAACTCTCCAATAAACCCCCCTTCTCTCCCCCCTGGCTCTTAGTTACAATTATAACCAGCACCTGATGCCTGTTTTATCCCTTGATAGAAGACTGAACTCAGTGACACACGCATGTCATTGTATCAACTGTTGATTGCCTTCAACTCCCACGGTTGTGTTGCTAGGCATTTGAATTGCATCCAAACAAAGAATGGAAAGATGCAAATCTCATCCTTTTTAAAACCACAGAAAGAGGATGCAATGTATCTTTTATGCATAATGTTCTAAGCCCAAAATAAAAGCAGATTGTTGCTGTCCTCATGCAAAACTGAATTTATACACCTGTCAAAAATCATGTTCTGGAGTTAATGCGCATCTTGTTTTCACATATCACTTTTATTTTCAGCTGTACATGTAAAACAAGTTTCCAGAGCATTCTCTGAATTAATTCTCAAAATTAATCATGTCTAAGTGGTAGCGCTGGGCAATAAATCAAAGGTATTGTCATACACACCTTTTCAGTAAAGCCAGTTCTAGGCTGTTTCTCAATATGCGTTCCTAAGTGTTCTTGTGTCCTAGTGTTTTCCTGTAACATCATCGTCAACTGCCAAAGTTCAGTCTTAAAACTCAAAACCCCAAGAACGAAGGACGTGTGAAAGTTTCCGGATGTGTTCTGGATATCGAGGATGCACCGATGCAGACTTGAACACCGAACTTGCTCTAGAAGTCCTAAGTCATTGTGGCGGAATAAAGGAGCATTTTATATAGATTTATTAATAAAGTTTAGAGATATAACTTACTGTGTTTATCTCAGGAAATTTCCCTTAATGAGAGTGTGAATGTAAACATTAACATGAAATTCTTCTGGCGCTTTCACATCTGTGGTTCGGTTCATTTGGTACGGACCAAGGGCAACAAATGATACATTGTAGCATTTTTCTGCCGTTTTTGGGTCCATTTCACACCACACTGATTGCATTAGTCTGAACGAGTTGAAAAGAACCAAAATGCAGTCATGTGACAAAATCCACATCACTCATTGGCCAGATGTTATTGAAAGTATTTACTTAACTGCTTTTCGTGACATGGTCATATTACCAATGATTCATCAGGTAATATTTTTTCATCTCTCTCTGTTTAAAATGGATGGTAAAATGATGTTGTGGCGAGGGGGCGTGGCCGAGAGCCGTGGGAGCGAAACGAGGCCCGCCACAGATGAGATACACCTGTGGCGCGCACCTGCCTTCAATCCCACGGAAGGAGCTCTGGACTATAAGAGGAGGAATGATGGCAGAGGACAGGGAGAGAGGACCGGGTCCGGACATGTTGTTTTACTTTTGCTTTCAGTTTGACGGCAGTCTCCGTGAGGAGCTGCCGTCCGTTTGTTTTGATTTAGACGGCAGTCTCCGTGAGGAGCTGCCGTCCCTTTTATTAATAAATATTTATTTAAAAGTTCATTGGTTCTCCGCCTCCTTCCCGGCGGCCAGGTGGCCGTAACTTCATTACAGTGGTGCCGAAAACCTGGGAGAAGGAGGGACACGTCGTCCAGTTGCCCTCGCCGCTGAGGAGGAGGGCGAGTGTTCGGGAGTTAACCCGAGTGGGGGAGAAACCCGTTCGTCTGCCAAAGTGACGGGGCGGCCTGAGGCTGGCGAGGAAGGATCTGCCTGCTGCCGTCTCCCAGCATGGGGAGGAGCAGGGGACGCGGGGCTCCCCACCGGATGGGAGAGAGCTGAAGGGAGCCATCCCAGAAAGCCCGGGGGGAGTCGCCACGATCCGCCATGACGCCGAAGCCTGCGTCCTCCACCGAAGCGGGAGCGGAGCAGGAGACCAGAAATGCCGCCAGCCAGTCAGGAGAACCGCCTCCGGACACCAGAAGACGGACGGGTGGATAGATTCCTCCACAGGGCTCCCAGCATGTCGTCACTTCTCTCAGTTGGTTGAGGACCGAGTGGCAGCGTGTCTGGAGGACCGAACCCCGATTTTTTATTTTTTTTTCCCTCTCTCCCCTCTCTGTCTACTCTGTCTTTCCTCCTTTTTTCTCCATCTCCTTTTCTCTCGGCCCGTCTCATATAGGTCTCGCGGGTGCTGTGGCGCCAAATCCCCCCCCCCGGAGTATGCACAGCCACGGGGTGCCCCCGGCCTGTGAGGGAAGATGGGGGTATGTGGCGAAGGGGCGTGGCCGAGAGCCGTGGGAGCGAAACGAGGCCCGCCACAGATGAGATACACCTGTGGCGCGCACCTGCCTTCAATCCCACGGAAGGAGCTCTGGACTATAAGAGGAGGAACGATGGCAGAGGACAGGGAGAGAGGACCGGGTCCGGACATGTTGTTTTACTTTTGCTTTCAGTTTGACGGCAGTCTCCGTGAGGAGCTGCCGTCCGTTTGTTTTGTTTTGATTTAGACAGCAGTCTCCGTGAGGAGCTGCCGTCTCTTTTATTAATAAATATTTATTTTAAAGGTTCTCCGCCTCCTTCTTCCCAGCGGCCAGGTGGCCGTAACTTCATTACAGATGTCAACAAATATTTTTCCTCCACACCCTATAAGGTGGGACAGCACATCGGACTGTGCGACAGTTGAATTAGTCCAAAAAGGTGCAGTACTTTTTGCGGCTGGGTCTGTTTTAGTTCGGATCATGTTCTTACCACAAACAAACTGCTCCAGGGTTCGTTTGAAAGCGTACTGAGGCCACCTCTTCAAGGAGGTCTCAGTACACTTTTTAGTACACTTTTGGTGCGCACTCTAGTGCGATTGCTACGTTCACACCTGCCTAAATGAACCACACCAAGTGGGAAAATGAACTCTAGTGCAATTCATACAAACTAAAAATACAATTTCTGAAGTTATAGATTATTTACAGTATTTCTTCTAAAAGTACATTTATCCCATTATGTGGGACATGTTCCCCCACATAATTTTTTTGAAGGGCTCTTTGAGATGGGTATTATTTAAATGTTAGTTTTGAACACAGACAAGCACTTATTTAGTTCAAATAGTTCAAAACATTGTAGGGAAATATAAAATAAATGATTAATAGGAGGCAGTTAAACTCCTAACAAAGCTCCAGAATTGTTGGAGGAATATTAAAGTATAAGCTAAACAAAACAACAGCAATAAAACAAAAAGAGGATCTTGAATTTTTCTAGACCCTGATCCTGAGGCACACCCAGGTTCAGCCTCTAATCTTTTGATAAAGTTCATTCATTACTTGTCATCTCTAAGTGCAGCCTTGCTATTATGGCAGAGGGTTAATCTTCCACTGTTTGCTTTTCAAGTTGACACATACTTTCAGTAGTTGCAGACCTTGTTTATCCACTTTAGTCTCATGACGAAATGCAAAGATATCGGTTGAACCGGTGTAGTACTAGAAAACAAAGGGCTTGTTTTATTACAGCAGTTTCAGGTGATGTGGCTAGGCTAACTGCTACTTCAAACCACAGATCAACTCTTTCATGTTCTGTTTGTTGAGCATTTCATCTTATCATTCCTGATATTTCGTTTTAGGGACTGTTTAATCAACATTGTAAGCTGGTAATTAGTCTAAGCTATGTGGATAATGCCTGCTGATATACTATCAGTGTGTCTTGCAGAATGCTGTAGCTCAGACAGGCAAGAGTTAAACAGCCCGTCCTTTATCTGCTGAACTGCAGAATGCTGAGCAATGGTGCCTGATGCCATGACAACCAGAGAGAAGGGTAGCCAAGGAGTAGGCGTGTGGAAAGAAAAGGATGACAAGAAAAGTAGACCCAGGGGAGGAAAGCGAGAGAGAAAGGTAGAAAGGTGAAAGAGAGGCTGATTAAAACTTGAGAACGCTGTAGGAAAACTTGCCAAAAGGTGGAGAGCGGATGAGAAAGACAATGAGACTGAAGAAGGGGGCATGGGGGCGGGGATTGGCAGACGCCGAGCTGCTTGTTACCGAGTGTCACCGGAGTATTGCATCAGTCCAAGTGGGATGCTCACATTGCAGGATGACATCACAGGACCGCAGACTGCCTGCCACCCAGAAATGGAGACGGAGGGAGGCTGCTTCTGTCTTAGCTAGCTAATAAGCCAGGGGCAGGGAGGGGGGTGTGTGTGTGTGTGCTGCTTTTTCTTTTTTGCAGAGTCATTAACACTTCATTGTCATTTTTGAGACTGCTCTGTTGCACATACTCTAGCACGGTCATACTGGTGATTTATGCGTGTTCACACCCCTCAAAATCTCACCAAATCAGGATGAAAAGCGGAGAACAAATACCAGACAGTATGCCTAATCGTTTAACTCGAATCAGAGCGTACATTATCCAAGACACATGACTCCTTCTGCCGAGTGTGCCCATTAATGCTGCCCTGTGGATAAAAGAGACTGATATCTAGCCATGCTTGAAGGTGTATCCGATAATAATGAACTAGTCTGTCTATAATGAGCATCCGGACTGTGATGTACTTTGTAAGTTAGTCATACGTAATCTATATTTATCATAGAGATTGCAGCAAAGGGGCAGTTCACCAAATGAAGCTTTGCTGTTATTTACTTACTGTCATGATTTTACAAACCTGAATGGCTTTTTTTCTGTAGAACACGATGAATTTGTGAAGAATATTCTCACTACTCTTTTTAGTATAAAAAAGGACTAATGATTTAATAATATACTGTGACTTTAGAATGATTTAAACATAAAGTTCAAGCCATGTGGACCAAAAATGAACAATTCTGTCATCATTTACTCACCCTTAATAATTATTTGACTTCCTTTAAAAGAAGACATTTTGAAGGAAGTAAATGCACTTTCTTCTTGGCTTTCTTCAAAATACTTATTTTTGTGTATTCAACAGGAAAAAAGAAACTCACAAAGACTTAAAATCGCACAAGGTTAAGTACACTTTAAAAATGTTGAGTTATTTATTTAACCCTTAAACACTGTAGAAAGAAAAAGAGGAAGACAAACACTATAGCAGATCCCGGTTAAATCATGTTGCGAAGACGCTGTGCTCTGAATTTTTAAGAGAAAGTTAGAGTTATTTTCCCTACCTAAAGATGAGGCTGTGAAGAGTCAGTGGTTGAAGTTCATTTTTGCAAAACCATCTCAGCATTATAGCCCTAGCCTTGTGCTGTGTTCCCGTTCATTTTTCTGAAAAGTGCTTTAGCACTCTACACGCCTTCAATGGGGGATTCATCGTGGTTTGTTAAAGGAAGAATCAGAAAAGACTATTGATGTATGGGTCTTTGTCAAAGCTTGACATGAACTTTACAGTACACAGTTCATGGACCAGTTTCTTCCTCCATTTCACAAGTGTAAGTAAGTGAGATTAAACGCTTGCCTCCTTATTTTCTCTAGATTGCAAATTATGCATGTGTTTTGTTACTTATAACCGCTTGTACTGTATCTGGTTAACTCTTTATATTCTCATATCGCGTCTAAAACCATGTTAAAACGTAACGCGTGCTGCTTTGTTTACGAATTCAAATGCTTTTGCTACTATGTGTATTAATAATAAATGTGTGTCATGGCTAAGAACAGAGCAATATGCTGGTGTTTAATGATGCATTGCTTTAATGCACTTCTGTATTGGGCTCACACGTATACTTTGCACTCTGACTACTTCAAAATTGTTGATAAGCCGTGGTGAGCATTTCTCTGTCTCACGCTAAATGCAGTCGACCAATCACAACAGACTGGGTTATCGGACCAATCAGCGCAGTTAGCATCGTACTAAGAAGGGGTTTGGGAACAAATAAATTGCTGTATGTATCATATAGGAGTCGTTCGGATAATTAGGTAAAAACGAATGCATATTTTAAGACAATGAAAGTGTTTTCTGACCTTGCATGCATATCAGCCTGTTGTTGAAGCAAAACCAAAATATGACCTTTTTATAATGCATAATAGGGACTCTTTAAACATATTTGGTGCTTTGTTGGGTTATTTTTTAACTATTATTAGATTATTTATTTAATAACTTAACCAGTTGGGTTGCAAAAATTTTATTGCAACAGTCAACTGATTTAACTGACACAGAACTGCTGTATTAATGTGTGTACATAATGTACAGCTTCATAGCCGATCTATATTAAATGGATAAAAACGCTTTCTCTACTCCTGTTCATTTACAGTATTTTTTTTTCTGGAGGAAATGATACACATATTTGGGATATACACATTTTTGGCTGTCATTCTCACCTTTAGGACTCAACTTGGTGTTGCGTTGAGTCTTGGTTAAGGTATTAAATTATATAACCCAATGCATTGGGTTAAAATAACCCATAGTTGAGAAGGTGGTACCTATAGTCGGGTTATATATTGGGGTATTTTTAAAGCAACTATTTTAACTGAGTAAATAGTGAGTCTTCCCAGAGATGGGTTGTGGCTGGAAGGGCATTTGCTGCGTAAAATCGTGCTGGATAAGTTGGCGGTTCATTCCACTGTGGGGACCCCAGATTAATAAAGGGACTAAGCCGAAAAGAAAATGAATGAATGAATGAATGAATGAATGAATAATTAGTGAGTAATTTTTTTTTTGGGTGAATTATCCCTTTCATTCGCCCTAACTGTATTGAAAAAATAGCAAACATTGTAATTCTTCTTTTGTGTTAAGTGGAAGAAATATAAATTTTAAGGGACATGATCAAAAATGATAATAGAAGTTCACATATGAGCTATTCCTTTAAAGAAACATGTTGTTCTTTAGTTTTTCTGCTCTTTTTTCTTTCTGTTGTCTTTGAGAGAAACAGCTTATGGCTTATTCCGGGAAGGAAGACAGTGACAGAGAGAGTAGACTGATTCTCATGAGCTCAGCAGAAAAAAAGCAAAAAAGGTGATCGCTCTCACTGTGTGAAATTTACAGTGGATTGAAATTAATTTCCCCTCTGTGATATCAGCTGGGGAACAATGATATTGCTTCTTTCAGCTTTCATCTCCTTTATGAATAATGTATAATGCACACCAGTGGTCACACAACAGCACTGGGTTCTGTGTGCTTCTCCAGTGCCGCCCTCATGTCTGTGTTAAATATGGAACAATGAAGTCACCAATTTGCATCTGAACTGAAATTGTACTTTCCGCTTTAGTCACAAATAAAATATGAGATGCTCAAGCCTCAAATCTGCATGTCATCGATGCTCCTTTAAACTTCCTTCGCATTTTTTACCTCATTTTTTAAACTGGATTTGACATCGTTTAGCTGGGTCTTGTAGTCGGGCAGATTAGAATCTCATTCTGCTAGTCATGCCTGGCTATTGGGCTCACATGCTCAGATCTACATAAAGAAAAAGCATTCCAATTAAGGAGTTGGTGAAATAGTCTTTCAAATAATAGTTGTATCTTACAAAAGGTTGTTTTCAATCAATGGTTCTTGTGATGCGTGAAATTCAGATGGAGGGCAGGAAATAAAAAACTGAATGGGAGACACAGAGGAAAGTCTGTATTTTTGCATATTATTACATATTTCAAATGAGATATAAATTGAAAATAACCACATATGTTGGGCATGATACTTACAAAATGAAGAGGGCCAAGTTTTCTACTGAACTTAAATATATTTGCCTACCATTGAGGCAGTAGATACTGTATAAGCTATTGCATTACATGAAAAAAATACTATAGTAAATACTACAGTGTTTGGAGAAATATTATAGATAATTACTTGAATTAGTGGTAATTATATTGTTGCTGTGATACAACACAGCTGTAGTAATAAACAAATTATTTAATAGGCTTCAGTTTTCTATGCTATAATTATACACCATCACAATGCACCACAGTTTACACTATGGTTACAGTATTTATTACAGTTTATCAGTTTACCATGCTACAGTATTCTGTAGCATTCATTTACAAAGAGTTGTACACATTATACACTTTACTATGCGGTTCAAAAACATGTTTATTATAAATTACTATAGTGTTTCCCCATGCGGATATCTTCTAGACATCACGAAATAACATATGAAAGCATACAAAAGCGTGGACGCATAGTATGAATTATTATTTGTTTCTTTTTGTAAGGGGTAAAAAGAGCTCCACAATAATAACTGTCTAGTGGATTTTGTATTAGTGTGTTGATGTTTGTATCTGAGTTTTATAACACATTAACATATAATACACATAGCTAGGCCTATATATAATATTTATTGGTCCTGTCAAACAAATTATCACATTCAAAAAAGTTTGTACACATGGATGTATTGAAAAAATGTTTATTACATGTCGCCTTTTCTTTCATAGTGACAATATAAATCTTTAGGTATACTGTGAAACACCATTTTATGTCAAAAGGTAGTTTAATGCCAAACTCTATGCAAACAGAATTATTATTTCATAGGTTTGTCGCCATGTGTTAGCTTTGTTGCTAATTGCTAAGTATATGCCAGTCTGCTCCTAAACAGTGACAAAGCACATTCTCATTTAAAGTTTATATATAGAAAATACATCTCTGCACTTCACAAACATCTGACAGATGAAATGCTATTTAGAATGAGAATGTCCTCATAAGCAAGTGCATCATTTTAGGCCTGACCATGAAAACTCTGACATTATTTTATGAGTATTTAATTATCACTCTGAATTTTTGCATTTTGCAACAGCAAATACTTACTGAGACTTACTTTGGGACTAACCAAATGTTCCTTCACATGTTTTAGTTCATAGATAATAACTTTGCTAATTGATTAAAGTTGCGGTAAATATACTTGGCAATTTCTTTCTCCTCATAACTCGCACATCTTGGATCCGCCAAAACTAAATCCCCTGCAGACATGCCATAGAAACACTGTTAACATTTAGCTCACTGTCCAATAAGAGGACAGGCTGGACCAATAACAAGCTGCTGTTGGTTGTGCATTAAGGTTTCTAAGACACACACACTTTTCTGACGCTCAAATCCCTGTGGTCACGTGTGTCTTTCTCCGGTGTTGCAGAGGCGGCTAGCAATACACTGTGGTCCAAAAGCAGACATTTTCAGTCCTAGAAATTGAGTAACCTCTAATAAATCCACTGGTCTTGAATTTATAGCACATACGGATGTAATTTACATGATCCTGTGGCATTTATTACTTGTTCATTATGCGTTGGATGTAAGTGATTAATATTTTCCCACAGCATTTATGGATTACTGTGGCTATTCGGTTGCTTGTCATTGTTTTGGATCCATCTGCTCATGCTGAACTGAAGCATGGACAGTGACAATTAAGCAAGTTTGACACAGTTGACAAGGACAGCCTTTGTCAGGCACGAGCCATCTGGAGGGTCCTCCCTGTCCCTCGTTAAAGAGATGCAAACACTGTGATCCTATTTTTGCTGAGAACATCCTCCCTCTTGATGGATAGATCACATGTATGTGAACAGAGGGGCCTGAAAAAGGCAGATTGCCATCCATAAAACAATTGTTTCTAAAGCAGACCACCAACTACTGCTGCATTGAATGCCATGTACATGAAGAAAAAGCCTGAACTATAGACAATTAGTGAAATTCAGGATAAATATAATTCATGAAGGAAGTTCATTGTTGACTGTTGTACTAGCACATACACAAGCCAGTAAGATTGAGTTTGACTGAAATGGCATTTGTTAATATTTACACCTATATATTATGTAGGGTATATTGTTAAAACAAGCATCCATGATATTGTTATTGTGGGAAACATGTATAATAGTGAAAATTTATTTCTTAATTAAAGTTTGTGCATACCTTTTAAAACATTAAAATGTTTGTATTTACAGTGGTGTTCAACAAGGCATCAAATGTATATAGACTACTTGTTTACATGTAATTACATATGTACAGTACATGTTATTCTGGCTCATCACAACATGCCCAAGATGTTAATTTAAAATATTCTGATAGTTGTTTTTTAGGCCTATAGTTTAACACTTTACAGTAAGGCTCTATTTCTTAATATTAGTTCATTCAACTGATGAAAATTGTATGATGAAAACTTGTAAAGCATTTATTAAACTAATGGGATGTCAGTTTCTAAGTTAATGTTTAAAAACTCATTAAAATAAAAATAACTCTTTTTTTTTACTTTATTATTTTTATTCACATCAACACTGTAAAAATTAAGCTAGTCGTTAGTGTTGAGACCTTAAAGAGACCTTATTGTAGGGTTACGTGTAGTACATTACAAACATTTTGCTATTTAATTTGTGTACTCTGAACATATATACAATAAAATAATACACAATATATATATATATATATATATATATATAGCTATGTGGCGACATAGTGGCGCAGTGGGTAGCGCTGTCGCCTCACAGCAAGAAGGTCACTGGTTTGAGCCCCGGCTGGGTCAGTTGGCATTTCTTTGTGGAGTTTGCATGTTCTCCTTGTGTTTACTCCGGGTCCTCCGGTTTCCCCCACAGTCCAAAGATATGAGGTATAGGTTAATTGAATAAGCTAAATTGGCTGTAATGTATGTGTGGGTGTAAACGTGAGAGTGTATGGGTGTTTCCCAGTGCTGGGTTGTGGCTGGAAGTGCATTCGCTGCATAAAACACATGCTGGATAAGTTGGCAGTTTAATAAACACCTAATTAATAAAGGGACTAAGCCTAAAATAAAAAGAATAATACCACCTCCCCCTCTTTATTTTATTTTTTTCAAATTGTTATAGTCCGCATGAACTGGAAGTTGCTGAGACTTTTATTTCAGCATGTCGATGTACTTGCAACTGAAACAGAATATTAAGTAGAGAGCAGAGCTTTTTTTGTGCATCATTCCCCTGCAACAAACTAACAGTAAGAGCGCCTGGTTAATAATATTGTGGCTGATACCATCAAACTGGTGTCAACAGAGAACAACCACCACTGCAAACGCAGAAGCAAATGGTCGGAGTTTGATTAAAGATTATCTAAACAAACTTCAGTGGATTAACTTGTATAGATTAATTGATCACATATAAAGTATAGCAATGTGTGCTAGTAAAAATAAAGGTTTTACGTTTTGATTTCACACAGACTTTAATATTGTGATAATCTCATGTCTCCCTGTAAAAACTTCAGCAATTAAGCCAACAACAAAAGTTTAAACCTAATGTTTAGTGATTTATTTATTTTTTTAAATGGTAGATTGTTTTGTTTATCTTATCAGCCTAACTTTTTAGGTCAACATGACATTTTTCAGTTAGTATTTTCAAACACAAATGACTAGATTATTAGGAGCACCTATTTGGCTTGTTATTATGCTTTTATTACACTTATTGGTAATTGTATTCTCGACTTGTTATGCTTTTATTACACTTATTGATGCATTTAAACCTATAGGTATATTAAGTAAACACAACATTTTACAATATCAAAGTTTGAAAGTAAAGTATCATTACTACTTCCTCAACTCTGTTCTCTCCATCAGATTTGCAGCTCATAGTAACGGTTTGACCAGTAGGATGTCTACTTCCGCTGTCCGATCAAATTCATTGGATCTTGAGAAACACGCGCCTGCAAATTAAACTCAGACTTTGTCAAGTAGTTGGAAGAGCCGCACGTTCTGATTGGCTCCCAAATGTGGAGCGTGCGCTCTCCACGCCCCCTGTAGTGCCAGTGATCCGTTTGAGGCGAGTCTATTGTGTACCAAAGAAGGGGTGCCAAAAGTATGATGTCACTTGTGAATGAAACGACATCGTTGCACGCTTTGAAATGAAATCAAATACTTAATAACTCAGTCTTCTTTACGTCTTTTTAATTAGCGATTATATATGTTATCAGGTAAAACGTATGCACAATGAGAGTGTTTGCTCCACACGTATCGGTTATAACCCCCCCCCCCCCCGTGCTGTGCGCACCGAATGGACTCCTCCACATGAAGTGAAAGGGCCGGTAGACCCGGAGAGCTGATTGAAATGAAGACTACCGTTTCGTGGTGGTAGGACGGAGTGGATTGTAGAGCTGGTATCTACTCTCTGTTCTGTCGGACTGTTTAAGAGATTTTTATAAAAATGCTTTATCAAGTTATACCGGATGAGTGAAGCCTGGTGCTTTGACAGCTTTCATATGACACGCAGTTACTCTGAAGCAGGCATTCAGACTGTTAAAGTTGGGCTGTCCGTTCAGTCAGACGAGCTTTTTGATGTTTCCTTCGTTCGTCTGTTGAAAATTATATTTTAGTCAAGTTGGTGAGCGTTTAGTCGATCACCCGAGGACTCAGACCATGTACAATACAGTGTGGAATACGGAGAAAGAAGATGACGACTGGAGAGACGTGATGATGCCCTATTCCACTGAATTAATATTTTACATTGAAATGGACCAGCCGCCAGGTACAGATATAACTAACAGCACGTTTCGTTCACCCTCCTCATAATATAAATTCTGTCGTTTTCTTACTGCGATGTTGTTACAAACCTACAGTATAAGACTTTTTTTCCCTCCATGAAGCACAAAAGGAAACGTTAAGGGATTCCAGCCTTACTCACCATATACGTACATTGTATCATTTTACAATACATTGAAAAGTAATGGCGATTGAGATGTCATTCTTTTATCTCCCTTTGTGCTCCATGAAAAAGAGAAAGAAATGTCGCAAAATGTGCAATCTGACATGTAGTCCGCTCAGACAAAAGGAGCTTGCGCCTCTTCATGGTTGAAATGTATTTTATAGTAGTGTTACCTACAATGAATCATCATTGGTTTGACATCTACAAAAAATCCCGTCATATTAAAATATTTCTTTTCCTAAAAGGTTTTCAGTAAACTGTGCCTTAATCATGCTTAAAATATAAAGTCTGCATTAACATTATCGTGCACATTTTATATGCATGATAAACGACTTCTCATTCAGACGGGGGAGCCATATTAAAGCAGCTTTCTCCATATAAAGTGCAATACTATATAATTTTCTACTATATTTTATAGTAACCGTTTACCCGAGTGTGAAAATACTGTAATATACTCAACCTTTTGTTTCAAAGCTGTGACTTTTTTGTAGCACACAAAATTAGATGTTTGACTGGATGTACCTCATTTCCTATTCACTTTTTATTGCATCTTTTTATGCAATGAATATAAACAGTGAGATCCTTTTTTCATTTCTTTTTTAGATTGAACTAGTTTTTAAAGGTACGACTGGTGTATATACTTTGTATATACTCTGTTATGTTGTTTTTTTATATAAAATTTATGCCCTGTAAATTGTTCAATGAAAAAAAAAATGTTTGTACAGAGATTGTGTTACAGGTCTTGCTATAGTCTGACAGGTTTCCCCGCAGGAGATTCGAATGTTTTGCATGGCTCGCCACAAATGGTATCTATATGCAAAATGTGGAGAGTTCAGAATGCATTCTCTGAAATGGTTTGTCACTTTTAGTAGCGTTATACTGGATCTGCACTGTTCTCTTTTCCCAAGACATCTTAGTAAATATGGACTTTAAACAGCTTATAGTCTCATAACAGACTCAATGCCTAAGGCTTTTCAGTGGTCTTTTGTAATGACTTTCCCACCTTTCCGAATATTAGTTTTGGTGTTATGCACACTTTATTCAAATTCAGTGCTATTTATGTGTCATTTATTAAGCGCTGACACCATTTTATTGCCATTAACAATGATGTCATAGACTGGAAACTGGATCCTATTCAGAAGTCACAGCCATAGTTGACAATGGGTCGTTAATTCACACCGTTAATTCCTGCAATAAAAGGACAAATGACACTAGGAAGCGTGAAATGTGAATGGAATGGGAAAGAAACTGTGTTTGACAGTTTTGCATGAGGCTGTCCTTTAATGTGACTATTGTTTGAGGCAGACGCGCAAAACACATTTTGTGGACCTGTTCTCAACAGTCTATCTGTAATGTTTTTATGATTTTGTTGTCTGAGTGTTGCAGCGATGGTGCTGTTTTCACATGTGCACACGCAGCTAGTTATTTCTTGGTCCAAATGCAGCCTATTTCAAACAGGGAGCAAAATTAATCATGTTTCTTCTGTTTTCAAAGAAACAAAGCCCAATGCTCTGTCCTAACTTCCTCATTTCCTAGAAAATGAGCTGTGGTGGACTGAACGGATCTGGCAAGCAGGATTCTGGGTTGAATAGTCCTTCGATTGCTCTGCCACGGCAATGAATGAGCACAGCACTGTGTGATCAACCCACACATTAATCTTATCTTTCATTCTGTGCCACTGCACACAGGTTTATCAGATCTCTCCTTTTTTCTATGCTTCCATTTGTCCCCATGTTGTGGCAATAGCCACTCATTGACTTATCATCTGCTTCTTCCTCAACTCTCGACACTTCATCTCAGAAACGGCGTTCGAGAAGCACTGCGGGACAGTGAAATTAGCTTGGCCCGAGAGAAGATCGGTAGATTAGAATGAAAGACTGAATAAGGAACTAAATAGGACAAGCTTCCAATGCAGATGTTCATTAGAATATTTATTACAAACAAACTCCGATGTTTAAGACTCTGAGGTAAAGCCCTGTATGTGTGTGCGTCTGCAAACAAGCAAGCAACCGCTTTGTTCCGTTGCAGTGTCCAATGAGCACAGGTGCCACACCGCCCCCAGGGGAAAGTTGGCCCCTGTCTCTTAGGCCCAGTGATGTGTGAGTGTAATAAAGGCTGCCAGAGCCGTGTGTTCTGGGCAGACAACAAAAGTGCAGCAACACCAAAGGGAAAGTCAGCTTCTGACATCCATTAATGGGCATTCGTATGACACAAGGGATGGAAATGTCACCATATCTATCTTGATACATGGTTCTTTCTTTGTTCTGTGCCTTTTTAGCTTGTCCAGTCCAGAATTTATTTAGCTTCTTCATTCATAAATTTCGGCAGAAAATGTATATGTTGAGGAAGGAGGGTTTTTGGGATTGTTTTTTTTTAAACAGAATGTAATGGTGCGGCGTTTCTCTTACTCTGTAACATGTAGGCATATATGCATAAAAATAGAACAGTTATTATTTCATTCATACACAAATTTTTATACATTTATAACTGCATTTACATAATTAGACTATTCCTAATTATTGATTCCTTATCATTACTATTATATATTCTATTATCATATATAAGTTCATTATTTTTTGTAATGTTTTGTTTTGAAAACTAGTTCACTTTGGATTTTGTAATCTGACTAGCAATGATGTTCTTGTGAAGAGGTTCTTTGCATGTGTTCGCCTCTGTATGTGTTCGCGTCTTTGCCTTGTCTCTCTCTGGGAGGAGCGCTTCCCCCTCCTACATCATTCCCCAGAGTTTTACGTTCTCTCTTTCTCCATCTCATATGGTTGCGTTCACCTCCCCTTCTACGTTCTCATTGGCTGCTGCTGACTTCTCCATTGAGAGGGTTTGTTAAGCCAGCAGCATCTGAATTTAGGAGCAGGGATTTTCCCTCTGGCTTTAGTCTGAAAGGCGAGCGAGTGTGCGAGGGAGGGTGGAGAGAAAGCAAGAGTGAGTGGGAGAGAGAGAGAGAGAGGGAGAGGGAGAATAAGAGGACTCGTGTCACAGACAGCTGAGTGCAGGCTGTATACATGCAGCTCAAAAAGGATCCCGAGGAGGACGGTAAGGGAGGCACCATTCTTTTCTTTAGCGTTTTCATGGTCACTGTCTTTGCTTCCGTCATATTTTTTTTTGTCTTATGGCTATTGTAATGCTCTGAATAGACTGTCAGGGAAGCACAATGACAATTAGTGTTTGTCCTATTGTGTGGGAAGTGTCCTCTGTTCTATAGATGAAGACATGCATTGATGTCAACATTTATTAACATACAAATTGTGCTTTTTGTGTGTCTGTTCCTCAGTTTAAATTTACATTACATTTAAATTTCTTGTTTTGTAATTTTGTATGTTTGGAAAAATTATTTAAGTCTTATGGCTGTTGTAGGATTTCAGCTGCAGGGACAGTTTTCAGTCATTCATTAGGAATAGGTAGTGACAGTGCCCCGTGTTGATTTGTGTATGGAGCCTGTATAGGTTCACATGTGGTAGTGAGTGCCCCTGATGGACTTTTTAAACCACCCATGTGCTTAGTGACACTTTTAATTCATTCCCCCTGGATCGGGACGTGGCAGTCCATGCCTGCTGCTGTTCTCAATGGCGCTGTCATTACTCTCTGCCACATGCCTTTTCTCATGCTAATTCACTCTCTAATTTGTACATACAAACCCTAAACTAAACTGTCTGTGGTGTCAGTCCTTGTTTGTGTCCTCTTTTAAAGTATGGCTGCTTCATCAGATCTCACCTGTGGAACCAGAAGTTTGATGGTTTTTTGTAGAACAAAATAAAAAAGTAGGACTGTAGAACATTGAGCTCTTGAGATGCTGTCCTTAGCTGCACAATGTCTTTTATGTTTGTTTCTTTAACAATGGACTGGTTGGTTGTCGACTGCTATAGGCTTCACCTATGGATGTATAGTTTTCTTTGTTCAGACGTGTGCAGCTCTGCAGCGTTGCACTCCTCCTCGTTCTTTCTCATCCTTTCCTTCCGACCAAGCTCTGCAGCATTGCTGATCTTCTCATTATTACTCATCCTTCCATCCATGTCACTTTCTTTTTCTTACTTTCGCCTTTTCATCTTTCCTTACAAGTTTAGAAAATAAGATATATATATATATATATATATATATAT
>CAIGQZ010007154.1:6700591-6720730 GCA_903798205.1 Danio tinwini
AAATCATGATCGTAATTTGTTTGGATCAGTGAATGGTAGCTTTAAAAATGACTGCAAGCTGCGATTATGTGGCCTTTCCATTGTGTGCTCCCCAGCTGCGATATCTCTGACACTAACACGGATGGGCTGACCTCCGTAATGAGATCAACTAGTCACATCTCTGCCTCTTTCTTTCATTCTTTTTTCTGTTTTCCATGCACACAACCCAACAGTAGCTCACAAAATACCCATGTGTATGTGTAGGATAAAGGTGGTCACACACTTGCTGACAGTGGGAAAACTGCTAGGCAGGAATTTGAGGTTTCATCTGGGCTTGTGCACCTGCCTTTTGGCTGCCAAAGAGAGCGAGTGAAAAAAAAGAGGGGGGGTCATTTCCTTTTCTGATGGCAGACTGCTACTGTAGCTCTGAAAGGCACTTTGTTATGAAACAAACTGCATCTTTAATAGAAATTGACACATTTAGACTATATTCATATGAAGTGTTTACCTGTTTTAATCTCACAACTTTAATGGTGAGAGATTGAATCTCAGTTTATTGTGTCTCTGAATTACGTCAGGGAGAGGAGAAGGTTAGCCTTGTGGGCTTTTGCAAATGTAATATTAATATGGTGATTATTGTGTTGGCGTAGAAGGAACAGAAGGTTATCCTTTGTCAAATGACTCTTTGTAAGCTGCATTGCTGGTCCCCAACCAGGTGGTGAGCATTTCCCTTGAAGTTTGTGACCGGAAAACTGCACAGAGAGACCCCATATTCTTAAGTTGCTACTTCCACAAAAATTTTCCTCTGAAGGCATTTTGGCCAATCTATTTTTAGACCAACTGAAATGTAGGAATTGTGTGTGTGTGTGTGTGTGTGTGTGTGTGTGTGTGTGTGTGTCTGTGTGTCTGTGTGTCTGTGTGTCTGTGTGTCTGTGTGTCTGTGTGTCTGTGTGTGCGTGTGTGCACGCACCTGCAGGAGCATAGTTTGGGTGGGGATGTGTCCGTTAAGCTGGCTTCACTTTGACTGGTTGAAGCCGCTCACCCCACCAGACTAAGGTGTTTCCTGTGGGCTTGTGGAGGGAGGAGTTGTCACTCTTTCCAGGTCTCTTTTAACTCTGACTACACTAATGCTTTCTCACTCTGAAAACCGCCACTACTTTTAATTAATAACACCCTCAAAGAAATTCATTCAAATGCCCCTCTCCCACATACAGAAATTTTAAAAAACTTCACTCCACAAATGTTTGCAAAGTTGGGAAGAAATTAATCTTAAATAAGAACTTTTTACAAACATTAAGTGTCTTTTTTCTGTTATATGAACTATAAACTTTAAAAATATTATTTCTTTTTAGAGGATCTAGTTGTGTGCAGAACAGTGGGTCATTCCACAATGTGCCAGCACAGTGATTCATTCATTGGCTGCACTGTGCGTTGGATCATGGATGTCCCAATAGGCTTTTATTTCTCTGACTCACCTCCGGTGTATTGGACATAAGTCCTGCCTCTTTTCATTCACATAAAAGATTTCCTTGGGTAGAAGGGCCCAGGGGTTTTAAAAAATCAGCTAGAGCTTTTATGACATCTGGATGGTCTCTTTCTCTGTATGGTGCCTTCCCCAAAATGCCTCTGCCAACTCCACCTTCTTTGTTCTGGCATAGATATGCACACACTGTCATGCAAACTTGTCTCTGCCAGGTTAAGGACAGGTTGGATATTTGAAAAAAAATTATTATGTGACCATACATGTTCTCTCTTAACATCCCACTAATAAAGTATCACCACATACTGCTTGGAGTATGTCTTTGGTTTCACTTAAATGCCTTCTGAATAAACCGTGCATTGAAAGCGAAGATACATTGCTGTGTCAAAGCCACTGTTGCGAGTTTCAGCTAGGTCAGGGGGAGGTTAGTTTGGTTTGGCATTAGGTGCAGAGCTTAAACACTGCTTCTCTGTGCATTTCAGACGGACTTGCACTCTTTGAGTTTTTTGCCTCAAATTAGTAAGACTTTGCCAACTGCACCTGGCTAAGCACTTGCAGGTTTTACCAAAGCACTTGTACCTTTTTTGTACCCTCTAGTTCTGTAATAACACCCTTAGATTCAACTAATCCTGCTGAAAGTTGTTTGTCACTGCATTTTCATGTCATTTTAACCATCATTCAGTTCCTGGCTAGGGTTAAAAGATTCAGAAGATTAAATGCAAAGCGTTTTGTGAAGACGTAACACAGCATATACTTTCATAGCAAAATCTGTCTATAGTGAGTGTGTCGTGATGTACTGCATGGCTGAGCAGGACATTCTGGTGACCCCTGACCCTCAAGATAGCAAGAGCAGCATCAGCGTTAGCTTTGCAGCATGCTGTTGCGGCAGCTGTTGTTTGCTTTTGCAGGCAACAAAGGAAGGTTTTCACTTAAAGGAAAGAAACCTGTTAGTTACAGATTCAGCAAGTAGCACAAAAAAGCAACATTGGCTGTGGAGATCATTTGTTTTTTGTTTACACTTACATGAGCCGAACGGAATATGATGTTGTTGCATTTTCCGTGAAAACTGATCTTTTGCATTTTCAGTGGAAATCACTTTTCCATTTTCCAAAACAGCTCACCTGACTTAAGTTGATGTGAAGGCGTCATAGGTTGGGAAAAAATATTAAAAGGCAGTCTATGGGAAAATCGAGACTTTATGTGGTAAAGGTCAATAGTTAAAGCTGGGCGGTAACCTGCATACTGGTACTAGTACTTGACTGTTTTAAATGACATTGTTTTGGGTTGTGTGCTGAATTGTTAGGTATTTCTGAAGAGTACTGTTTTGTATGTACTGTGGTAAATCTGTATTTTAGGTTTAAAAAAAGTTGTATTCTAACCACTTTAAGCAATTTAAACTCAAATTTAGACTTTCTTGGCAGCACAAACATATTCTTGAGGATTGTCCATGCATGTCTACTTCTCTAAATGAACAGCCATTTGTTAACACAGACATCCACTTAGTTCAGACTCCAAGGAAAATTAGATTTTCATCTGTAAGGTCACAGCAGTAACTTTTGATCTACTTTATATCTCAAGGATTGATCATGAGATTAAAAGATTTTCTCTCTGAAAAATCTCTCATTTCTTTTGCAGCTCTTCCTCCCAAGCCAACAAAGCCCATGACACCAGTAAACGGCAATGGTGTGAAAGAAGCCGCCAGCGGCTCACTGCAAGAAGCAGAATGGTACTGGGGAGACATATCAAGGTAGGAGTCACTTGACAATACATTCCATTTCTCACGTGATTGAATTTCTGTCTGTTCTTCTCTCAAATATTTCCTAAAACTTGTCAGCTCGCATGGCACTGCCCTAATCATGTGTTTGACATGTATGTCAGTGTAGATGTCAGGTGATAGTTAGCCAGTGTAGTCATATGACTGCATATAGAGCAGTTAAAAAGTCTTGCTGGATTTTCAAAATGTTTTTTTCTCTTTTGAGGATGTCAGAACCTCTTCTTCCATTCCCTCCTTCTGATGGTTTCTATGTCGGTAGCCTGAAGGTGAAATCTCACTCGCATCTCATTCAGCAGTCCGCTCTGCTGCTGGATATCTAACAAGGCCACTGGGTGCTGCTCTGCAAACTTTTTCTGTTTTTTTTTTCTCTTTATGTAAGCTGGTGAACTTATTTTGATCCTCCCCTTCTTTTGGCTCACTGATCCTGGAGGCATGTTCCTTTTGCCGCAGCTGTACAAAAGCAGAAAGGCAATGAAATGTGTTGAGAAACAGAGTTTAAAGAGAGAGAGAGAGAAGAGGGGTGGTTTAGTTGCCATAACTTAAGGGCATGGATAGAAGAGCCCAAATCTCCAAAATGTCAAGCAGTCTGGCCAGTTTCCAGCACAACCCATAAAACTCTCAGGTTTTAGCAGATTAGTCTGCTGCTTAGTGACCAGCTTTAGACTCGTTTGATGTTGGGTGAGTAGAAATTCAGCAGAGATGCTCACAGGCTCACCAATCTCTCAAGCCCTTGCTATCCTTTAACTCATGCAGTCCTTTTACAGATAAACCAGAGCTGCTTTTTTGCTTTGCTTTAAATCCATCTGCAGTGCTTTTACTCGTATAAGAATCATAAAATAACTCCAAAGTGAGGTGCTGTTGACTGCTGAATTACAAATGTCAAAATCCTGTTATTCTATACAATTATACAAGTATTTGTTTAAAGCTTTTTAGGGGCTTTTTATGTATGTTCCAGTTAAGAAAATTAAATAAAATGGAGACTGCAGTGATGTATAGGCATGGGACGATAACCGGTTTCAAGGTTTACCCCAGTTTGGAAAAGTCAAGGTTTTAAAACTGCCAGATTTTTCTGGTATAATGTTCCTACGTTTTTTTGTTTTTTTTACTTGTTTTATGTGACTATTTTATTTAGTTTTTTAGAACATCAATATCTCCAGCAGAAAAGGACCCTCCACATCAAAAGCTACTGGTCCAAAATATTTTAAATGTTTTATGTGCAATGGGGGAAAGTTATTGTTTTTTACCCAGACATTTAAAAAGAACATATTTTAGAGCAGTAATCACAATACCGTGAAACCGTCACATTCTTATACCAGCCCATGCCTAGTGATATAGTGCATTGACAGATTACATCACACAGTAATGGTGGTCAGCCATGTTATGATCTTGCAAGTCTTTTTTTGTAAAATTTAATATGCTTGCGACAGTGGCGTAATGGATCACAAATCTTACGGTTTGGATCACATTATGGTTTTGTAGTCACGGATCGAACCATTTTTTGGAGGAGGTGACAGGGGAGGAGACAAATGTTCTCCTGGAGGTAACAGGGGAGGAGACAAATTTGCTTTCCATTTATTACAAATACAGTACTGAAAGACGCTTGGTTTTAACACTTTTTTTGGTTTTTGGTTGTCGCCACCTATTGGTTAAAAAATGTAATTGCTGCATACAACTTTCATTTTTGAGCATTGTTAAATGCACATGATGGTGATTTTAATCTTTACCATAAACATCAGTGGTTTTATCTAAACTATAAACTGTTATCCCAGTACTTCTGTGTAACTTGACTGTTTATAACTTCATAACTAACTCAAAAGACTAAAGACTGAATCTCTTTCTTGATTTTTGCATTTTTCATACAGATTTGAATGCAGTGATTTGAAGGATTAATAAACATATGCAAATCACCATCATTTATAATTAATGTTGCATGGGTGTCGAGATCCCGATCTTTTAATGATTAATCGTTCTGCGTACACTGAATGCATTAAAGCAGGCTAAACAAGTAGTGATAGAAAACACCTTTAATAAACTTAGAAACCCACCACATCCCGAATAACCTACCACAACTTCATCTGTCATCATTATATTTAAGCCTAAATGCTTGCATACATGTGATTTTATGACATTAGAGGCGATCTCTATGTAAAGTAAAAAAACAAAGTATTAATCCGCAGGCCACGTGTGTTCCGAACTGTGGGTTATGATCTGTACGAAGCACGGATCAACTGCGATCTGTTACACCCATACCTTGAGATAAAGTCTACCTGAGATCAAATTTGACTTTGTTTTAAAATATATAGAGTTTACTTATCCAGAGAGTGAGCAGAAGGTCTGCCAAAATCACTCTGGACCCCTCAGACCCAGCACACTGCCTCTTTGAACTTTTACCTTCTGGTCGATGCTACAGAGCACTGTGCACCAGAACAGCCTGACACAGAAACAGTTTCTTCCCTTAGGCAATTCATCTCATGAACACTTGATGATAATATAGTGAAACAAACATCACTACTTGCTTTACACTTTTATACACATTTACCTCGTTTTCCAAATATCAAGTGGTTTTTGAATGGAAAAACAGAAATTCTCTGCTTAACACTGGCATCAGTGCTACTTTGAGATCATGCGTATAACTTAGAGCACAGTGACAAACCTAGTTATTTCTCTGCTGTCTTCATTCACTTTAACACATTCAAAACCAGAGTGCAGTGCTGTATTTCTGGAACATCTTGTTTCATTTCAGCGTGTCACATGACAGCAGTATAATTGCTCACGAATGTCTCACATTGCTTTGATTGCCAAAGTTTGTTAGAAGGTTCTTTGATCAAAACCAGTTACTAAAACAGGACACCTCCCTAATTAACAATGAACTTGCTGATGCACCGCAGCCTAAATGTGTACCTGCTTTGTTCATCTCTAAGTGCAGGAGGTGACTCCTCCCACAGAAAAAAAAATGTAGTGTTGCTTAGTCAAAGGCTTCTTACCTCAGCAGCACGAAGTAGGCTAAATTTACCTCCTCCTAAGAGACCGGGCCAGGGTCAGCTGAGCTCCAGCATGACTATGCTGTTGGCTGTCAGGAGAATAGGAGGGCTGGCAGTGGATGGGTGTGACATTCCTCCTAGATAGACTAAAATGGAGAAGGGGCAAAAAAGCGGGAAAGTCTTTGAAGCTTGTCAGCTTCTCCGCTGGTCGTCTGGAGGCACTTTTAAAGCGGCAGACTGTCTGATTTCGAGACAAGAGCTGGAGGCATCAGCGTACATGTGGGCGTGCAGGACAGGGTCAACAGTTAAAGCATTCAAAGATGTCTCACTTTCTGTAGCAGACAGATGGCTGGAGCAGACAGCATCGTCACAGACCAGTGCCTTTGCCCTCTGCCAGACCAAATACTGTCAGGCAGAGAGTTTAGTGTGTGAAGAGTGAAGGACGGGACTACAGGAAACTTATTTATGCATTAATTATTAGGAACAAGATTTGATGCATAGATTATTTGCAACACCAACCGTTCTCTTTGTCTTTTTTTTCATTGCAGGGAAGAGGTGAATGATAAATTGCGAGACATGCCTGATGGTACTTTCCTGGTACGGGACGCTTCAACCAAGATGCAGGGAGATTACACATTAACGCTAAGGTAAGAGAATTTTGAAAGCTTCTTCAAGATCTCGCAGTTCAGTTTGCATTGATCTAAATTACAACGCAATTCTTTTTTTTTACCTTGCAGGAAAGGTGGAAACAATAAGCTAATAAAAATCTACCACCGGGATGGGAAGTACGGATTCTCAGACCCGCTCACGTTTAACTCCGTGGTGGAGCTCATCAGTCACTACAGACATGAGTCATTGGCCCAGTACAACACAAAACTGGACGTTAAGCTCATGTATCCGGTCTCCCGCTACCAGCAGGTAAATGGGTTTAGATTGTGGGCGGGGGTATCACTTTACAGCCTCCCTTCCTTTACTTTTACCTCGCTGTCCTCCCACCTCTCCCTCCCCGCAGCCCTAAAGAGCATGTTTGCTGAATGAATTGTGCAGCTTGTTGTGAGTGAAACTGCAGAGGCAGCAGGATGCTTTTGGCATGAAATATTACTTTGTTTATTGCCACAGCAGCGCACCTCCTAAATAATTGCACACATCCATGGTGTCGAAAGGCCATCCAGGCATTTATTCCTTTCCCCCGCTCCTCCTCCCCTCGCCCGCCCGGTATCTTTCTCAGACACACAGGTGCTCATTATTTAGGGGGTTCCACAAATTTAAGCCCTCGAGAGGCACTTACAGATTCCAAGATTTTTATTAATGATTCCTGGGAAAAAGAATTCCTGAAAAATGGCTTTTACTTTGTAAGCAGAACCTACCGTAGGTTGCTGCGAGCAGTCCTTTAATCCCCACCACACTTTTCTCCTCTCAGCAATTCATATCAATAACAATGCATTTACTCTCGCTCTCTCAGGATCAGTTGGTGAAAGAGGACAACATTGATGCAGTGGGAAGGAAGCTCCAGGAGTATCACAATCAATATCAGGAGAAGAGTAAAGAATATGACAGACTCTACGAGGAGCACACAAAAACCTCACAGGTAAGCCTGTTAAAACATCGCTATTTGATCGATAGGCATCCAACCTCTTAACTCCAGCCCCAAAAGCAGTGTTTATACAAACAATTCATTTGATTGCAAGAAGCCTATTAACCAAGTCTGTGAAGAGGCACGTTCCTTTGAGGTTGCATCACATCCATTGATTTATCCTTCCTTTGATTTCAGGAGATCCAGATGAAACGTACTGCAATAGAGGCCTTCAATGAGACTATTAAAATTTTTGAAGAACAGTGTCACACACAGGAGCGCTACAGTAAGGAATACATTGAGCGATTCCGCAGAGAGGGCAACGACAAAGAGATTGAGAGGTACGCAGAGCCCACAATTAAGTGAGAACTGGTCATCAGCCTTGATCTAAGGGTTTTTCAATTGTTCTTTTTCTTTCTCAGGATTATGATGAACTACGAGAAGCTCAAATCCCGTTTGGGCGAGATTCACGACAGTAAGACCCGGCTTGAACAGGACCTGAAAACGCAGGCTCTGGACAACAGGGAGACGGACAAGAAAATGAACAGCTTAAAGCCAGATCTCATTCAGCTCCGAAAGATTAGAGATCAGTACCTTGTGTAAGCAAAAGCATCCTTCACACACCATTCTGTTTCATCATCACTATGTTTGAGTTGACGGTTTGTCCGTCAAGTATAAACACTCTACTGACTCTTCATTTTTATTTTTTACGCAGTTGGCTAAATCATAAAGGTGTACGACAGAAACGAATAAACGATTGGCTGGGGTTAAAAAATGAGACCACGGATGAGTAAGTTAATTTTATGTAACTTTTGAGATCATAGATTTGCGAGTGGCTCTTGTAAATCATCTAAAACATTTTCTAACTACCACAGTGCCTACTTTGTCAGTGAGGAGGATGAGAATCTGCCACACTATGATGAGAAGAGCTGGTTTGTGGGGGACCTGAACCGAACGCAGTCAGAAGATTTGCTACATGGCAAACCTGATGGAGCTTTCCTCATCCGAGAAAGCAGCAAGAAAGGCTGTTACGCCTGCTCTGTTGTGTAAGTATCTTAAGATGTAGTACACAGTTCAGTGAGTGTGATGCCAATAGGCATGGGCCAGTATAAGATTCTGACGGTTAGATAACCTTGGATAAAAATATCATGGTTTGACAGTATTGTGGTTACTGCTCTAAATATATATTCTCTTTAAATGTTTTGGTAAAAAACAACAACTTTTTTTCTCTTTGAACGCAATACATTTTATTTTAGGAAACATTTATAACATTTTGGAACAGTAAACATGTCAGACTAAATAATTCAAAAGAATCATTGACTTCTGCTGTCTTCATTAGTTTCAAAAACACAGATTTTTTTTTTTTACTGGAGATACTGTTGTCCTAAAAAAGCTAAACAAAAAAAGTAAATAAAAAAATCTTACATATACCTTAAAAACGATATAGCAAAAAATGCTGGTGGTTTTAAACCCTTGACTTTTCCAAACCGCATTATACCTTGAAAATGGTTATCGTCCCATACCTAGATGCTAATGAATTGGGGGGAAAAATCTACAGTATGTCTACTAAATATATTCTGTGACTACATACCTCCATGTCATCCTTAAGTACATATTTGGTCATTTTATTGATTCAATTTTAGTAAAAAAAAAAAAAAAAACTTTTATTAAGGCTATTTTGGCTTTCTTTTCTTTGTGTCACCTACTTGTCACATGGAGGTATATCAGATATTTAGCAGTGAGCTAAAAGTTAGCGAACATTTTGAGAGCTACAGAATCTGATGTCCTATTTTATTCTTTATCACTTCAAAATGATCTTTTTGCAAACTAAAATTTGGATTAAATAATCTAAATCTATACTTCTCAGTCTTTTCAGCATTTATTAAAACAGTACCTTTTAACAGATCCGCAGTGCACAACACATCAATGTATTGATCCTATTTGATTATGTTCTGTGAGGCTGAATCAGTCACCTTTAGAGCGTTATTAACTTTGTCACTGACCACATGGATTGCCTTTATCTTTGTCTGAGGTCAGATTCTGTATTCGAACCTACATCATAATATGATGTCTTTGGTTTTTTTTTCTGTCTACAGTGTGGAAGGCGAGGTGAAGCACTGCGTCATCTACAGCACACCCCGCGGCTTCGGCTTTGCCGAGCCCTACAACTTGTATAGCACTCTTAAAGACTTGGTCCTGCACTACCACCAGACCTCACTGGTCCAGCACAATGACTCGCTCAACGTGCGGCTGGCGTACCCAGTGTATGCACAGATGCCCTCAGGACCCCGAAGATGAAGACTTGCCCCCCGAAAAAACTAAACTCTCTACACTCCCAGGAGGGGGGGGGGACAGTTTCTGAACAAAATCTCAACAAAAAAAAAGAAATGAACACTTGCTGCAACACACACGTCAGCCACCTTGGAGTTATATATTTTTACAAGAACAATTTGGAGGGCATTCTTTCTAAAGACAGCTTGATTTGCACAAGGAAGTTTTAAATGTTTGTGAATGTGAAAAAAAGCAGAAGGAAGCAGAGGAGGCGAGTTTCAGGTGACCCGCGCTGCTACCTAAACTCCAGCTGGGACTTTATACATGCTCCATTTTAGCTTTTAGCTTGAGCTTCTTCTTTTTTTTTCCCCCCAATCTTCCTGCCTTTTTTCTCACATCCTTCCATTTTTCATTCAGCTGTTTTTTTTTCATTTTCTTTTGTTTCTTTCTATTGTCTTTGCATAATTCTTTAATGAGAATGTAAGGCAGGAATTTTTTTTTTAAATTTCTTTATCTCTTTCTTTCTCTGTGTTTAAAAAAGGTAAAACATATGTAGCAAACAGACGACTGACACTTTCCAGAGTGTTCTCACAGTGACTGCTGCTGAACGAGAGGTTGTAGGATGGTTGTTTCGGAGGGCACACGTGAAAATGTGTTGTAGTCTTAAAAACAAAGCTTCTTTTAACAATAACCATAGAAGTGTTTATTTTTTGTCCTTATTTTCTGTTTTGCTGGATCAAAATATCTGTCCTTTCTAACCAGATAAGATCATTACAGTTCAGTACAAAGACCAAAGTTGGCATAGGGAGGACTTTTTATTATTATTATTATTATTATTATTTGACTTATATTAAATGAGCGGCAAAATAATACATGTTTGCAAACGACACAAAATAGTTTGGGTCTGTGTTCTGTGAAGTACCAAGTTATTGTTAAGAACCAAAATCGTATGCACAGACACAGTTAAAGCACTTATATAGAAATGAAAAGTAAGCGCTGCATGTTTATACACCAAATTTAAAAACAATGATTCGCGTATGTGTGTGTGTGTTGTTGTTTTTTTTTAACTAATGTGGCATCTAAATGTCTGGTCTTGAACAATTGGATTTGTGTAGCTCACACATACGATCAAGAAATAGTCGGAGCAGCGTGTATGTTACAGCAGATGTGCTTTAGTACATAACTTGAAATAAAAAGTGCAATCCAGCTTTTGATGGTAGCGAAGTGGTCTGTCGGAGAGAGAAACAAACTGCTCTCAGTTGCATCAAAAAGCGATAATCACTTGAACCTTTTGAAGAATTAATTTTGTTTTGTTTTTTTTTTTAAAAAAAGCCCCTTTATTGCCTAGTGCTTCTCTTTTTAGCAGGTTGACTCGTTCTGTATCAGAAAAGAGAAAATACACTTTTCATTGTGGCTGCCTGTTGCTTTTAATGTCACACAATAAAACCTTTATGAAAATATATTTATAGCATGTCGGTATGTCAGTTACATCACTTTCCTGTTTTCTCTTTTTTCTTTTTTGTTCTAGCAGGTTTTCTAGTTGAGTATTTCAGTTCACATATGATGTTTTTTCTTTTTTTTTTGTTCTCTCACAGTTTTCCCCTTTTCACTATTTGGCCGTACGCTGAAAGAGTTAAAGTTGTTAGAGTTTTACAGGCCATTAGCCAGCTCCCTCACCCACCACTGTAACTGCCCAACTCTTCCCCTTAATGCACAGCCTGATAAACAGCGGTGTATAAGCTGCACCCGAAATCTCATACTACTCTCGTAGGTACAACGTTTGAATTTAGTACACGACAGTTAGAAAAGGACAGGCTATATAGTATACTCTCATAGTATAGTACATCTGTCGTTTGTTGTTATCATGCGATGTATTCACCTCAGTTGCATCCTTTAACTTCTTCTTCTGAGAAAAAAGTATCCATTGTATGTGCATTACATAATCTTGCCAGTAGTAGTAAATTATACAGGTACGCTTTGCTTATTGTTTTTCAAATACTAGGAATTCGGACAAACCACTTGGCTCACATTCTGGGGTTTGTTTGTTTTTGTTGTTGTGTGTTTTTTTTTTTTGCATACTACTAAGTAGAGGAGTTCCTGCTGAAAAAAAAAACTGCTTAAACCAGCCTAGTTGGCTGGTTTTAGCTGGTCGGCCAGCCTACACTGAAAAATATAATTTAAATATGGCTCCTTGGATTTGCTATATTTTTTTTTAAGTTAAGTGGTTGTAAACTATTTATTTGGGCTGAATTTAAACAAACAACTAAATTTAATTTGTTTAAATTCAACATTTAAATTGTGTGCAATTTTGCAGACATTTTTTTCAGTGTAGTTTTAGAGGGGTTTTGGCCATTTCAGGCTGGTTTCCAGCAATTTCCAGGTCTTAGCTGGGAGATGACCAGCTTAAAAAGCCTAGCCATGCTTCTCACGAGATCGGGTTGTTTGTTTGCATCAGCTGTGTCATGCGAAACGGGAAACTGTAGTTGGAGTCGTCTGGTGGTTACTTTGGTGGTGATGATGGGGTCCAAACAGACAGAGCATTCAGTCAGATCAGCTGTTGAGATTAACTTACATCCTCGAGCCCTAATGAAAACCACATGCAGCCGATGGAGATTATTTTTTTTCTTTTCCCCCATCCACTGTTTATTTCAGCTGTTCTTCCTGTTGCTATTGAAAGTGACTGTGGTTTGATTGGGTGTTATTGGCAGAACTCAGTGTTCTTGTCTCGTCTGCTTTACCATTGCTGTGGTACGGCTTGATCTCGCTCACCCTGAACATGCTCGCCTCTGAAAGTAGATTTTTAGTTCTGTGTGTGCGATTTGTTCTAGAAAACATCTGCGGAGCTTTGGTGTTACCATTTTTTCAATGGAACATTGTATGTTGCTGTGTTCAGAATCATAGGTCCAGCTTTATTTTTATTCTGTCCTCAACTTTTTTTTGTTTGTTTTTGCTTGAAGCTGGGTCCCCGAGGGCCTCCCTGTCTATTACTTGAACTCTTGCATCACTCACCATTGAATGTCTTTAATAATGCATAGATATTACATTTATTAAAACACAGGAAATCCCCTTTATGGTGCGAATGGAAACATGGGTGAACATGTTTAAGATTAGAACTCAACGTGTGTGTTTTATCGAAATGAAAGGGGTTTATTTATGTTCACAGAGCTCAGATATGACAGATTATTGGAGTCCAATATAGCACACATCATATTTGAAGAGTTTTAGTTATTTAATAGGCTGGTCAACAACATGGTCTATGTTCGACAATTCACGCAATGTTCGTACATGATATCAATTGAAGAATTGTAAAGAAAAACAAAACGTTGTAATCACTGTTTTTGCTATTTTTATTAGCATTTTCTCACACATCGAGACCAAAGATTTAAGTTTGCTTTAATTACATTTTTGTTTGGTTAGTCTCCCCCACCCCCCTGTATTTCAATTGCCTTGCTTTCATGCAAAATTTATTTTGTGTCTTAGTTTTTTGGTTGCTATCGCTATCACCTTGCTTGTCTGACAAACATCTATTACTGTCCGTATATATTTGAGGGTTCACTGTGGATTGGCTGGGGTGCATTTGTTTTGTTTTTGCCATTTGAAAAATGATGACAGTTTGTTTACCAAACATTTTGTTAAGCCTCAAAGTGAACAGATCAGCCTAAAGCTGTTCATTTTTGCACTCACTTGTTTGTAATTGGTATATACTTTATTTGTGTGCATGTGTGTGTGTGTGTGTGTGTGCCATCATAGATTTTCCTTGTCATCATTTTGTCTTTTCAGTCACTAAAGTCACCAAAATGAGTGCTTTTAAGCCTTTTTTATTTACAGAATAGTCTCGCAGACTCCAGCCAGCTTTCTTCCTCTTTTCATAGTTATGTAAAAATTCATATAAAGAAAACAGACAACCCTATACCACACAGAGATGTATGTTGTTGTTTTTTTTGTTTTTTAAGTGATTGTCATTCTCTGCAGGGCAGAAAGCAGTGGGGATTGCTGGCTTTCTTTGTTGCTATATTCAAGAAAGCATTTGTTTTTTTATCGCGAAAGTTTTCAGGGACGTGAAAAGCATTGCATTGGGAATTCGTATGAGAGACATTTACTAGAGTGCTTTTTTTTTCTTTTTTTTTGTATTGAAGTGGGAATGGGGGAAGCTTGCAAATCATAACAAGCCGACAAAATCAACAGTGCATTGCTTCAAACGCTCAGAGGGTTTGGACATGAACCAAAACTTTTTTTTTTCCTTGGACTCTTAACTGCTGGAGTTTTCAGATAGACACGGTATACAAAGCAGGTGTTATGACTAGAAGACCTGGCTAAGGTTATTTCCGGACTGTTAACTAGCACTGGCTATTTCCCCCTTGTGCAGTTCTGCAAAGTTTTATTTGCAGTCAGGTTTGAATATGTTGTGATTCTCATTGGGAGTCTTTTGTGTTCTTACCACAGCTGTCCTACCGTGATATCCAGCCCATTTCTTATATAAAAATAAAATGAAATAAAAATAAAGGTTTTCAGAAAAAGGAAAAAATGAAAAAAACGATCACTCTCCTTCCCACTTTGACATACGTAAAACCCAGCATGCTTTGTTACTCTTGACTGTTGTTTTGTGTATGAAAAAAAACTTACAAAAAAAGGAAAACTAAAAAGAAAAAAAAATAAGATGTGGAACAAAACTGTTAATTGTCTGTTTATGGTGTAGTCGAATATAAATTTTACTATAGCTTATGACTTTTTTTTCATGCTTTTTTTCAGCTGAAATAAGTTGAAGCCCTTTGTTGCAGTGACAAACTCAAAATGATGTTCAGAAAAACTGAGACAGAGGAGCTGAAGCAATAGACGACAGCATTTTTTTCAGTACCATTTGCACAACCTCTACCGACATATAAAATGCATCTCATGGAAAACCTTTAAATTTCACTCTCAGATCAATGTATAGTTTAAATACACACTTTATTCTGCATAATGCAAAATATTTCCTCAACACCAGCAGTGTTTTCATCTCTGGACTTTTATAGACTCAGCTTGAGCAATAAGCCATGGGCCTTTGATGTCTAAAAAAAAAAAAAAAAAAAAAAGCACTCCAATGAAAATAAACATGTTGCTCTGGTTCATATAACCTTGTATAATGTCTTCTTCAGACAAGTTATGGCACAAAAAGGACACGAGACACTGATCTCCTGTTCGTTGCATGTAGAGAACAAGAGACATCAGAAATCCTCTCTCTCAGTATTTGGATATCATTGTTGCTTCTCGGTATTCTTCAGTTACGACTTCCAACACAAAACATTTTCTTGTATCTGTTACGATAGTTTGTATTGGTTGTAGACTCTCTATTTGTTATGAGGTGAACTCATGTATATACTCAATGGAACTCCACATTATTCAGTTCTCTTGCAGAATAAAGAAAATATTTTGTTCAAAATATCCATCTCTGTGCATTTGTTTTGGTTTGTGCGAGCAGCTTTTTTTATAATTATTATTAAAAACACAAAATATTCAGTTTAATAGCAAATTTCAACTTATTTCAAGATTATTATGGTTTGACTCTTCTAGTCGATTGATTCCAGTTTATGGTCTTGATTAACCTTAATAAAGATGCTATTTCAGTTTTCTAGGGCCTTATTTCTAAAAATGTTGTACAGAAATCACTCTAAACTTGATCTAAGGTTATTCTGCAGAAGTGTGTAAGTGTGACTCAGAGAAATTGAATGTGCACACGTCTCTTCCAGATGTGACATTTATAAATAGCAGATGACGTTGTAATTGTGCACACGCAGCTGACTGCTGTCAGATCTCCGCCTTGTAAACGTCCCCAAATTAATATCATTACCATATAAAAGAGCACATGCCAATATCCAAATTTCTATGCAAGAGTATGACAGAAATATTCAGTTTGAAATTATGGTCCTGCTAACAGAGGTGGAGGCTCGAGCAGGGACACTTTTTGGGAGTCTAGCTTGAGTTTCAATTATCTTATAAAAAGTGTGACATCTTACGTTTAAAATCACTTCATATGACAACTAATAAAAAGTTTAGATGCACAATATTCTTGCAAAACTAAAAAACAAAAATACAAAAAATTTACTTTTCTTACAATATACCCTCACTGGCCACTTTATTAAGTACAACTGTCCGATTGCTCGTTAACGCAAATTTCTAATCAGCCAATCACATGGCAGCAGCCAGTAGACATGGTCAAGACAATCTGCTGCAGTTCAAACTGAGCATCAGAATAGGAACGAGAGGTGATTTGACTTTGAACATGGTTGTTGGTGCCAGATGGGCTGGTCTGACTATTTCAGAAACTGCTGATCTACTGAGATTTTCATGCAAAACCATCTCTATGGTTACAGAGAATAGTCCAAAAAAGAGAAAATATCCAGTGAGTGGCAGTTCTGTGGGCGCAAATGCGTTGTTGATGCCAGAGGTCAGTGGAGAATGGCCAGACTGGTTCCAGCTAATAGAAAGGCAACAGTAATTCAAGTAAGCACTCGTTATACGTTATAACTAAGGTATGCAGAAGAGCATCTCTGAACACACAACACGTCTAACCTTGAGGCGGATGGGCTACAGCAGCAGAAGACCACACCAGGTGCCACTCCAGTCAGTTGAGAACAGGAAACTGAGGCTAAAATTCGCATAGGCTCACCAAAATTGAACAATAGAAGATTGGAAAAATGTTGCCTGATCTGATGAGTCTTGATTTCTGCTGCTACATTTGGATGGTAGGGTCAGAATTTGGCATCAAAAACATGAAGCATGAATCCATCCTGCCTTGTATCAAAGGTTTATGCTGGTGGTGTAATAGTGTGGGGGATATTTTCTTGGCATACCATGTCAATATGGACCAAAATCTCTGAGGAGTATTTCCAGTACCTTGTTGAATCTATGCCACAAAGGATTAAAGCAGTTCTGAAGGCAAAAGGAGGTCCAACCAGGTACTAGTAAGGTGTACCTAATAAAGTGGCCAGTGAGTGTATATAAATTCATTCATTCGTTTTCTTTTCAGCTTAGTCCCTTTATTAATCTGGGGTCGCCACAGCGGAATGAACCGCCAACTTATCCAGCACGTTTTACACAGCGGATGCCCTTCCAGCTGCAACCCATCACTGGGAAATATTCATACAACACATGCACTTCGGACAATTTAGCCTACCCAACTCACGTATACCGCATGTCTGACACAGGGAGAACATGCAAACACACAGAAATGCCAACTGACCTAGCCAAGGCTCAAACCAGTGACCTTCTTGCCGTGAGGCAAACGTGCTACCCACTGCGCCACCATGCTGCTCCATGTATATAAATATTATACATAAATTATTACACAATAATGGTTACTGGTCTAAAAAAAAAACTATGTGATTTGCCATTTCTTTATATTTGCAGTTTACTAATGCTGCTTAATGAGACGGTAAAGACAAAATTATATTTTGTATAAATATAAATTAAATGAAAATGACAAAAAAAATATAATAAAGTTTAAGGCTGATGGCTCTATTTATTTTCACAGCAGATGTTTATTTATTTTAGGTTTATTTAAATTTTTTATTATGTAATTTATGCTTTAGTAAATCAAGACGCCACAAATTCTCTCATAAAATAAAAAAAACAACAACATGTAATAAACTGTACAGCCTACAGAATGTGAATAACACTCTCAACATTAGACATCATGTTTTTTTTGCCACGTTGCCACAAGAAAACATGTGCATGCCTGCTCAAACCTTGACATGGCAACAAGTACTTTTCCACGTTAAAGAGTGTTTTTGTAAATATGAACACTGTCCTGGATTTAAACGTACACACACACTAAGATCAAATCAGCAAGATTAAGATCACTTTAAGATTAAACTATTCCAAATTTGTAAATGATATAAAAAATATTAAAAAAACTCCTAAAACTCCAGCACTTCCATAAACATATGACACACTGTATGGCCTTATAAAGGACCATCAGATTGTGAACTGACTTTAACACTGATATATATACAGTATTACAAATGGCACATGACCTTAGCACCTTTAATGAATGATGACTATTTTGGATTTTGTCATATTCAATTAAATATATTTCACTTAGATCTAAAGATTGAGGTTAAATGATTCAATTTGTGTCCCTGGAAAATGACAAAACTGTATTACAGTATGTTGAATAAAAAGTCTCCTGTGTTACTATACTTACTATAGTGTCACTATACTTACTATAGTGTTTTATTTATCATGAAATGTAGTACTTAATTCAATTCAATTCAATCATTATGTAGTTGAATATTCCCAAGAATAATAAACTATATAGTAGTTTTCCTATAACTATATTTTCATCTTAATTTTCATTAAAATGGTTAACGATTAAGGTTAACAGTGAAATAATTAAACATGTTCCTTTGAATTCAAAATAAAATAATATGAAAATGTTACAAACCTGCAACCATTGACAGTAGGAAAAACAAATATCTTGGAAGTCAATGGTTACAGGCTTCCAGCTTTCTTCAAAATATCTTCTACAAAATCAAACAGGTTTGGAAGAAGTAAAGGGTGAGTAAATTATGACAGAATTTAAAGTTTTGGGTGAACTATCTCTTGTCTTTGACCCACATACAATTCTTAATGTAATTACTATGTCATGACAGATGTTTTAAAATGTAAGCGTTAATGTCTTAATATTAATCAATTAATTATTTACAATATACCACTGTGCTAGGAATAATTTCAAATAAATTTATAAGTAAATATAGCTTTTTTTCCCTGTTTCTAAGAGCAGACTGTGGAAACCTGAATTTGTTTTGTTAGATAAAGTCTGATATTATTCCTGGACCTGATCATTTGGCCTTCATGCATGTCCAGACTGTTCTGACCTGCTCATGACTCCGGATCAAGGGCTAAGCTTTGACTAAGTCCTCTGAGCCAAGTCTTTATCAGTCAGCAGCGCTGCGATACACTTTGTGCTAAGACGTGTATCACATTAAACACAGCTGTAATTAATGTCACACCAAAACAACATCAAATTCAAGGCATCTGTCCAGCTGCCCAGATGATCTTCACTACACAGTCTGATATAATCTCTGGATTTATACAGAAGCTACTTGAAATATTATTAAAACAGGAGCCTTTGTTTTTCCAGGTTCTTGCCAAATTGTACGACCTCAAAATTAGCATGTAGTAGATTCAGTCAATGCATTGGCCTAAAATGTAATTCCCTACATAATTTATATATATTTTTAAAACAACTGGCATCCTGACTAACTTTAAAGGTGGAGTTGGTCATTTTTGCCACTAGAGGGTGCGTGTGTTCACAACGAACAAAGGTGTAGGTTGATATTGCTGGAATCATGGGAGTTGTTGTCTTCATTAAATCCTTTAGAAGTCCTGCAAAATCATGTTCATGGATGAGCTAAAGTAGTCAAAACATATTATCAAGTTAGCATGAAGCAGAGTAGGGCTATAACTATGCTATTAAACAATCTGCTGATGAAAGAATGTGACGTGACACTAAAGCCACTGTATGCCACTGTGTACCACGACCTCGACCACATGGAAGCAGCAATGTTTTATTACTTAAGTACTTTACATACTTTATATACTTCAACTATTTTATGATTCTGTTATAATGCTGCAATGTGCAATCTAATAAAACCATAGTTGGCTGTTTTCCTGTTTTTTATAAAAAGCAATCCAGAAAATGAGAGTGAATGACAACATCATTACCATGGTGACACAGAACACGGTCCGTATTACTAGTTAATATATATATATATATATATATATATATGCAGTTTATTTATAAGGATGTGCCTATTTTATATAATTATAATTCAGTGCATCAGCTTATCTGGCCAAAGAAAAGAGGTTTTTGAGACTCTGTGTTTGATCTTCTTTTTTTATAAACACGATTATGCTGTCGAACTGTTGTATAAACACAATATCACACTCGTAGCGGTGTAATATGGCTGTATATTGGCACTAGTGGGGGGCACTAAGGCATTCTGCCTGCAGCCTTGAGCCAACGCATACCTCCCACCAGTACAGATATACAGCCATACCTTCTGATAGTGCTCATATATATATATATATATATATATAT
>CAIGQZ010007154.1:6724184-6742973 GCA_903798205.1 Danio tinwini
TTACTGTGATGGTTGGGTTTAGGGTTGGGGTAGGGGTAGACGTTAATGAAATACAATTAATGGCAAATTTAATAAATAATATAAATAATTCTTGTTAACTTCTGTCTGCAGCCGTATGTAATCTATAGCTGATGTGGATGGATTATAACAGCCTTCTGTTCTTCTACTAGTAGGCACAGAAGGCCCCTACTGGCCCATATCTATCAGCTAACAAACACTGATAACATTTGAATCAGCTGTTCAAGATCCTCCAAGAGTCTTTTACCCTTCTTTGTTATTGTTGGACAAACCCATTATAACTTTTTTTTCTGTAAGCTTTTGAATAATGTTAAGGTTTGAACAGCTGTTGAGTTGCCCTAAAATTATGATAGTTTTTAGGATTTTTTGTCACGTTAGGATGTTTTTGTAACATCCCTGGAGGCACAGGACGTCAACATGACATCATATTGACGTTGTACCCCAACGTCGCGGAGATGTTGAATTTTGTTTGGAAATGAAAATTGGGTTGACGTCAGAACCCATCGTCAGGCCAACATCAACCTAAAATTGACCAAACATTATGTTACACCTTGACGTTGTGTGGACGATACCACTATGACGTCTATCAGACATTGAACTTTGGTCACTTTCCAACACGTAACTTGACGTCGTTATTAAACGTCAAAAAAAAACGTTGTCCTTAAATGCTGGCTAGACATTGAATTTTGGTCACCTGACGTTATGACCTAAATCTAACCCAATATTAAATGATGTTGTGTGCCTGCTGGGACCACTCTCCTATCTGTATTTAAAATAACCCACTTAGGAAATGCTGTTTTGTAATAGCCTTTGTCGTAAATGTGTTCTAACTGAAATTACTATGATTACCAAAAAGATAGGATTTGATTTTAAAGTTTGGATCTGGGCGCAGTAGGTAGTGCTGTCGCCTCACAGCAAGAAGGTCGCTGGTTTGAGCCTCGGCTCGGTCAGTTGGCTTTTCTGTGTGGAGTTTGCATGTTCTCCATGCGTCTGTTTCCTCCGGGTGTTCCGGTTTCCCCCACAGTCCAAAGACATGCAGTACAGTGAATTGTGGTTGGGTAGGCCAAATTGTCCGTAGTGTATGAGTGTGAATGAGTGTGTATGGATGTTTTCCAGAGATGGGTTGCAGCTGAAAGGGCATCTGCTGCATAAAAACATATGCTGGATAAGTTGGCGGTTAATTCTGCTGTGAGGACCCCGGATTAATAAAGGGACTAATCCGAAAAGAAAATGAATGAATGAAGTTTGGATTTTTCTACACCCCATGGAAAAGCTTTTAAACTTTTTTTTGCATAAATACTGAAATAAAAAACTAAACAAATTTTATAAAATGCAAAATAATATATTTAGGCATTGAAATAAAGTCATGAAACATTCTAAATACATCATATTATATTGACTGTGAAAAGTTAGTTTTAACTGACTATATAATCTCAAATTCCCATTTATGATTTGTCTGGTAGCCCTTCAAACTTGAGTTTGTTGATTCGAGCACATTCAAATATTTAGCACTTACAGTGATACAAATGAGATCAGAATGGTGCAGAATAAGCAGTCATCTTGAAATATCTATATTATGTATGGAGCGATTCAAATTCACCCTCATCATCCAAATAGCTTCCTGCTGATTGCAATCAAATAACATAATTATCTAATTATCCATTGCATCATCCTTTTCCCTAAAGGGTGCACATTAGTTTTCTCTCTTTCTCTCTATGTACAGACAACATTCATCCCTATAATAAAAAAAAAACCTTCATAGTTTTCCATGGCTTGCTCCTTCCATTATTTCATATTCATACAAAGTTTCCTTCATTTTTAAATTAAATGTTGACTTTGTTTTGGTGCCCAGCCGAGGCAGATGTGGACTGTATAAAGACAGTGTGTGAAGCTGCTATGACCGTTCAACGACTTCCTTTCTCTGACAGGTTATGGGTTTTGGAATTTGCTGCCAATCCTATCACATTTCCTTCTGAGTGCTTCAAATATCTGGCACAGAGGACTGACATAAAGAAACTGTATTTCTCCACATCCCTTTTTTGAATGTGGCAGGTTTGCTGGAAATACTGCCTACAAAATGCAAGGAAGGTGATGAGAATATCCGTATAGAGACTAGCCTAATTAAGAATACACACTACCAACATTTTTACTCTTCATGAAAAAAAATGGTATGGTTGAAATAGTGTTTATTGTTAACTAAAAATAATGGTAAAACTAGTTTAAGTACCAATTCATACTATTAACTAGCAGCTTATTAATTAACATTAAGACTTTTGTTTGTTTATTTATTTGTATATAAAGTACAGGTAACACTTTATTATTACACAATGATTCATCTATTAAGCATTAGCAAATAGTAAATTCATTATTTGTTAATCATTAACTCTACATTAATAGATGTTAGTAAGCAGTTTATAACTGCAGATACAAATGCGCTATTCATGATTTAAAGCACATTTAAAATGTGCATAATAATTGTACTTTCATACTTTGTTACTGATTACTTTTTCATGACTAAATTAAGTATTGCATTATTTACAAATAATTTGTATTTACAAGTAGTTGGAGGTTTTTAAGATCATTCTGAATGAGTTAGTAAACGATTAATAAACTATTGAAATCATACATTCATTTTCTTTTTTGGCTTAGTCCCTTTATTAATCAGGGGTCGCCACAGCGGAAGGAACCGCCAACTTATCCAGCATATGTTTTACGCAGCAGATGCCCTTCCAGCTGCAACCAACACTGGAAAACACCCATACACTCTTGCATTCACACTCATACACTATGGCCAATTTAGCTTATTCAATTCACCTATACCACATGTCTTTGGACTGTGGGGGAAACCGGAGCACTCGGAGGAAACCTACGCGAACACGGGAGAACATGCAAAATCCACACAGAAATGCCAACTGACCCAGACGGTGCTCGAACCAGCCACCTTCTTGCTGTAAGGTGATTGTGCTGCCCACTGCACCACCGTGACGCCCCTATTAAAATCAACATTTATATATTTTTAATCAGACATATACATATCTAAAGTGAGGACTATGCATTATAAATCCTTTATAAATGACAATTAAAGGCTCAGTATCTAACTACAATTAGAAATTAAAAATTAAAATTGGATAAAACAACAACAATATAATTTAACAATATATTATGATACAACAATTCAATGTTATTTAGCGGTTTAAACTGCAAAGTAATTTTTATTTCAGTTAAGATTGCAAAGATTTATTTTTCATTTGATACAGTTTCATTTGTGTACCTTCAAATGAATAGAAATTAATCTTCAGTCATTTCTTTTCTTTTTTCCTGTTTAGAATTTAACTGAGCCTTTAAATGTTTCATAAGGAATTTCTAATAAATAGTCCTCACTTTAGATTGAGTCAGAAAACTGGATGAAGTTGTGTTAAAGCATTTATTAACATACAAATTAACTATTAGTATATGCCTCAATAATAGGATATAAAAATGTTAATTTGAATAGTTTATTAATCATTTACTTACGCATTCTGAATAATCTTTAAAAACCAGCAACTTTTCTCAAATAACTGGTTTGTAAATAATGCAATACTTAATTTAGTAATAAAAAATAATACAATTATTAAGCACATTATATACAGTTGAAGTTATATATATACAGTTGAAATTATTAGCCCCCCTGAATTATTAGCCCCCCTGTTTATTTTTTCCCCAATTTCTGTTTAATGAAGAGAAGATTTTTTTTCAACACATTTCTAAAAATAATAATCCTCATCTCTAGTAACTGATTTATTTTATCTTTGCCATGATGACAGAAAATAATATTTTACTAGATATTTTTCAAGACTAGCCGAAATAAAACAAACAAGACTCCAGAAGAAAAAAATATCATCGACATACTGTAAAAATTCCCTTCCTCTGTTAAACATCATTTGGGAAATATAAAAAAAAGAAAATAATTTGAAGGGGAGCTAATAATTCTGACTTCAACTGTATGTGCTTACAAGTTAAGAGTATTTAAATCTGCAGTTATAAACTGCTTACTAACATCTGTTAATGTAGAGTTAATGCTTAACAAATAATGATTTAACTATTTATTAATAAGTTGATGCTTAACAAATAATGATTTAACTATTTATTAATGCTTAATAAATTATTCATAGTGTTTAGTTATTATAAAGTGTTACAAAAGTACATATTTTGCATGATTTTTATTCTACATTCCGGATCCTTCCCAATACCTAAATACTACCTATTAATTAGCAGCAAATTTGGAGTTTATTGAGCTAAAAGTTAAAGTTGATAGTTTATAGTTTATTAATAAAGAAAGGTGAACCTTAAATCAAAGTGTGACCAAATTAATACTGAAAATGATTAGTGAGATAAATAAAGTAAAATATACATATATTATTTTTTAAACCTATATTAGTAGCTAAAGCTAAAATATTTATAATATATGATAATATATTTAGCGTATAAAAAGTTTAACCAATCTGACAAGATCACGTAAAAATTACCCACATTTAACAAAAGAACTATATTTCTTTCACATTCAATGAAACCATACATGAGCAGATTCAAAGAGTTTTGTCTCTGAGACTATGTAGTAGACTACACTATGAGTACACTGCACTGAGAGACTGACCAGTATGACCTTGTCAAGCAATCTCAGACTGTAAAACGTAAACATCTTCTTAAATATCAGTGCAAAAGCATATACACTCTCAGAAATAAGGGTACGCAAGCTGGTGGTACCTTTTAAAAATGTACGAATTTGTACCTTAAAGGTCCATATGAATACCTCAAGGGTACATATTAGTACTTAAAAAGTACAAAAGTGTTCCTCTTAAAATATTTAGGTACTAATATATACTTTTGAGGTACCAATATGGACCCTTTAAGTACAAATGTGTACCTTTTGAAACAGTACCACTCCATTGACAGCTTGTGTACCTTTATTTCTGAGAGTGTAGTAACAATGTAAAACTGATTTGATCTGATTAACTAAAGTTATTATTGTATCGTTAATAGCTGCCTTTTCAAATAGAGAAGCTTGTATTTTAACCACTGAAATATTAGCTTTATTAACATTGCACATTAGTTTCTAAAGTAGCTTCCCAAGTGTCAGAGAACAGCTCATAAATAATGCAAAGAAAGTGAGTAGAACTACTCAGCAAACTTTTCCCTCAAACTAGTGAGCCTGTTATTCCTGCACAGAGGTCGAATAATAGTTTTTACAGCGATACTGGACAGTTTTCTTTCGACTGTATTTTTGGCCTCTTCACAGAAGATCCAGTGGGTTTGTTTCTCCAGAAGTGAGCTTGACTGAGGCAGAGCTGCTGACACTGCAGTCGGAAAGTTCAGGTGACGTGTGTCAGACTGTTCTGGCAGCCCAAGGCCTTCACACTCCCAGCGAATAGAAAAGACGCTGTCTGCCAGATAGCAGGTATCATATCATCACCTATACAGCTCTCATATCTCTTCAACATCATGACAAGGATCTTTCCCGCTCCAGACAGACAACCTTCAGAGAAAGGTCTGTGCTGAACCTTGCCTGCATGACGGGCTGCAGACCCCCGTGTGCTGTCAGCGGTCATAAATAAAGGCTGAAGTTAAAAAAATTAATTAATTAATTATAATAAATAAAAATACATTTGATCAATTTAAGTGATTTAAGGCCAGTAGGTTTTTTTGTAAAAAATTTATTTTTATTTTTTAGTAAATCAGTAACTAGTTTAAAGTATTACAAACATGCTAAAAGATAATTTACCTTTCAGTGAGGTCAGTCAAAATGTCCACCTTTTTTAACAGTGGTAGTTTGGCCAATTGTTTGAAGTTGTTAAAGAGCCCCTATTATGCATTATAAAGGGTCATATTTCGGTTTTAGGGGTCTCCAACAACAGGCTTATATGCATGCAAGGTTAAAAAAACACTTTTATTGTCTTATAATATGAATTTATTTTCACCAATCCAACTTTTCAATTTTTACCAATTAAACTATCCAAACGACTCACATATGATTCATTCAGTGATTCATTTGTACTTAAAGCTCTCCTTTTCATGAGGCTAATCTGCGCATATTGTTCTGATGATCCAGTCTGTTGTGATTGGTCGACTACGTTCAGCACGAGACAGAGAAAAACAGCCAGAGGTGCGTTTCTGAAAATCATCGTTAGCCAACTAAGGTCGCAAGTTGCTTTGTTACAAACATATTTGTACTTGTACTTATTTGTCTGTGGCATCACTTTGGGGGTTTGGCAAAGTCAAACCATCTGGCAAAGTTTTGAGTCTCTGCGACTTACAGTTTGGTCTGCTCAATCACTTTTAAGGCAGAAAAGTGAGCTTTGGACTTTTTTTAATCAATACAATGGGGGTTCAGTGCCATCCTTGAACCCTTAGAAACACACAAAATCCAACTTAACACATATAAGCATTTGTAAAATTATAATAAAATTGTTTTTAACTAAATAAGTCAACATCAGTGGCACTATGTTTCTATTAAATACATTACAAGGGGTAGTTCACACAAAATCAGAGAATAATTCAATATACAGCATGCTTCATTCAAGCATATATGTTTCTGTTAAACTTATAAATACAGCAGCCAATCAGAGCAAAACTGCTCAGTGACTGAACTCTGTACTCAATTCAATTCAACTTAGTTTATTTTGTCAATTTACATTATACTCTTCTAAATTCTTTCATCATAAGCAACAAAGAATTGAAATAATGTACAGTAAGAGATTCATTTTTTGCCATTAGTGCAAGTTCTTCAAAAACCGCTGCCATATTTTATCTGTTTAGCCAGTTTACATTGTGCCATTTCTCCAAGTCACAAGTTATTTTATTGTATCATATTAAGATAACAATCATCACGGTGATATCAATAACATTAAGCATTGATTTCATTATGTTATTATTGTTTTTAAACATAATTGACATACAATGTTAAACATTTTGTTTTAATAGTTAAATGTACATTATTCAGACTGCTAAAATGTCTGGTCAGATCTAAGTATTTGAAATGAAAGAATGCACATAAAATGAAGAAGCTTAAAACCTTTATGAAGGTTTATAAATAAGTCAAAATCAGTTCCTTAATATAATATTTTATTTCTAACTCTAATATCCATAATATCCAGGCAGCTCTTTTTCACGTTATCAAATTTTGTGGAGGAAGTGTGATTAAAAGTTTCAATTAATTTAAATGAACTATTTCTATAATTCAGCAGCGAAAGTTTCTGCAGGCTTTTCGATCATCACTGCAGCAATGTTTCTGAAGGCACACATTTGCTCTCATCTACACAATCAAGTTCTGAAGCTGAATGTTCTTGAGCCAAGAATCTAGTAAAAAGAGACTGGATAAGAAAAACAGTGTGTAAAGGGGTGTAGAAAGCTAGCAGAAGGGAAAGGTGGATGTTGGTGTTGGCAACGGAGCTGCAAATGTTGGCAGGAGTGGAGGAAGATGGTGGAAGAGCAGAAAAGGGAGCCAAGTTTTACATATATTGCCAAAAAAGGAAATAAAATCAAATAGAATAAATCAAACTTTTACATGTTTGGTAAAAAGAGGTCTTTGTTACCACAATGGGGTCATAGGCCTAGGGTCAGTGATAGTTATTGTCTGATATATACCCTGGAAAATTCTGACTTAAATTTTTTTGTTCAATTGTAAATAAAAGCCACAATGTTTACAATGATCCCTCTTGTACATCTTATTATCTTTTGGGAGAAGCCTGTGTCAATACCGGTAATAAATAGATTAAAAAAACCTTGCTGGTTGAATAAAATAAATTTTCAGGATTGTATATAAATATAAAAAAAATTTAAAAAAATTGTATTAAAAGTTGTGTTGTGGATAAAATTTAGGCTAAATTATATTTTAACTCGACAAAAGAGACCAACAGAGGTGTATTGTGGTGTATTTTGAAGTTATAATGTCAGAGAAAACAAAACCAGGAATTAATATCAACCTCTGCATAAGCAGATGATGTTTATTAAATTGTATTGCGGTTCTTTAACTTGAAAAATGACAGTAAGAACTGAGTGATTGACACAATTCTTAAACATGCAATATATACAGAGTACACACTTAAACTTCGAAATCTACATGTGCTTGTTGAAACATACACAAATAATACAGTAAATAAACAAAAGAGAAAAATTAAACATATGTTATGGCTCTTCAGGGTGGAGTTAAAAAATATTATCTGTATATCCCCTTTAAACTGATGGCTCATAGACTGAGTTCACGCGGCCGCCATTAAAAAAGCGAAATTGAGGCTATGGTGGGAAGAACACAGAAGTATAGCCTGAGTCACACAGGAATGTTGTGTACCTGGCTGTATATCTTATCAGCGAAGAGAAAGCAACACAAATATATAATTTCACTGTCTTCCGAGTGACCCGAAGGCCCGTTCTGAATGGAAAGTGAAAATAAAACAAGATATCCGACCTCATTTTCAGCTAAGGGAAATAGCACTAGTTAGCTAACGTTTTCTTTCCCAAACAAACGTTTTAGCTGCCATTTATCAAACTCAAGTTAATGCACTAATTCTTTCACTATATTAGACCTGTCAAGATACTGAATTTCGTTATTACTGAAATTTATAAAAAACGTCAATTTCCCACAAACATAAGCACTGTTGAACAATGTTTGATGCCTAATATGCTTTTCATTGTTTAAATGAAACTGAACTGAATGATATTAAAGTGATGTTTAAACCATTTCTGCATTTTGAAATCGCAGCAACAGCTGGAGGTTTATATTCCACAGCATGCTGTTGCAATGTTTATAGTGCTGATCCTATACTTCCGGGTTTCTTCCCACCGCAGCCTCGCTTTGGTTCTTTAAAATGGTGAAATAAGCGTATAGAGTTGTTGTATAGCAAGATAAGGAAACAATCTGCATCTCCCCTTTTCAAAATAAGAGTTCCAGATAAACAGTAAGTTTAATGTAAAAATACTCTTTAAAATAATTAAGGGAGGAAAATGATCATTGTTGTATCACTCGGAACTGTTGCTTATCAAACGCAGCCTGTGTGTGCATATTAATGATCCCAGAGCAACATATCAGTGTGTGTTTTAATTCCTGATCTCCTGATGATATGACAGCTCGTCAGGTCTGAACGATGAAGAACATGACCTAAAGTACATGCAAATCTTGAGGGCATGGCCTGTGAGTCACGCAACAGTCTGTATTGCGTTCCGTAAGACCTATTTTTCACCAGGGTTTTACACTCACAAAATTTACACGAGAACATAAAAACAATGGTGTTTGAGGCTCACAGTATGTCCATTTCCATGTGATGAACTCTTATTATTTGACACTGCCTAGGTATACCCATATTTTCTTTAAAGGTGCATTTAATTTACTGGACAAGTAAAATGACCTGAAAAAAATGTATCACACTGAAGTAAATGTATGCGTATAGCAAGCAAATGTCCGTAAAAAATTACAGATAAATAATATTATATTTTCATTCTGCAACATGAAGCTTGTGCTCCAGGGGTCCATTCTTTGTATGCAGATTGCTCAGCAGGACTTAACTGCTGCTGATTTAACATGATCCAGAATTGTTTGGTTCTTTGAAGCTCATCCTGGAGTTGTTGTCATAGCAGCAGGTCTCAAAGCTCAGGTAAGGTAAGGTCAGGGAAGCTCAACCTGCTTGTGATCAGCTTATTTCATATAAACAGCATTATATTGTGTAATATTAAGTGAAGGTGACACTGAAAGGCCAGTCACTGATATGTACTTATGAGTGTAAATAGAATTGTGGAAAACAATGATAGTGTAAAAAATAAAAGAATACAATTTAAAATTTTCGAATGAGTTTAAATCTGTTATACACAAATACACACTCCCAGAAATAAAAGTGAAGTCAGTAAATTAACAACAAATTGTACATTATTCATAGTCCATTTAATAATTTAGTGTAAATTCTTGGATAAATAGTATTTATTATGATATATGCACAGGGACTTTTATTTTAATTTTAAGTAAGCCACCTCAAGTGCTTCCGATGAAATGTCATGCAATTATAAAATCACCACTTTTGAGATCTGATTTTTAAAAATCATGATCTTTACTGCCTGATTGAGATACAATATAAAGCGAGGGTAACCCTTTGTTTTGATGGTCCATTTGAGTATTAGTAGACTGCTAAATATCTGTTGATACTGCTCCTTCAACAGACATTTAATTGACTATTAGAAGCTTAGCAAGTACATGTAAACTTACACAAACCCTAACCTTAACCCCAACCCTAACCCAATGATTTACTTATAATATTATTATACATGTAGATGCAATGTGGCGATGCGACGGCGCAGTTGGTAGTGCTGTCGCCTCACAGCAAAAAGGTCGCTGGTTCAAGCCTCGGCTGGGTCAGTTTGCGTTTTTGTGTGGAGTTTGCATGTTCTCCCCGCGTTTGCGAGGGTTTCCTCCGGGTGCTCCGGTTTCCCCCACAGTCCAAAGACATGCTATACAGGTGAATTGGGTAGGCTAAATTGACCGTAGTGTATGAGTGTGAATGGATGTTTCCCAGGGATGGGATGGGCATCCGCTGCTTAAAACATATGCTATATAAGTTGGCGGTTCATACCACTGTGGCGACCCCAGATTAATAAAGCAAATAAGCCGAAAAGAAAATGAATGAATGTAGATGCAATGCAACTTAAATTCTACAAACGGACCATCAAAATAAAGTGTGACCAAAGTGGGTCTCAGTGTATACCTAGGAATTGTCAAATAATAAGAGTTCAATACATTGAAATGGACAAACTATGAGCCTCAAACAACATTGTTGTAAATTTAGTGAGTGTAAAACCCTGGTGAAGAAAAGGTCTCTGGGACAATAAGCACTGCATTAAATGCTATTGTTCCACACCATGTCTTTTTATATTTATAAAGTATTTTTAATGAAACTTCAGCACTCGATTGCTGACTGCTCATGACAGTTCTTGCATTTCACCGTTTTAAGCTTGAACAACTATAATAAATGCTTAAGTCTAACGGATTCTATGTTAATAAATTTACATTATCGATGCTGTGAATGGAACCTTATGAAGTTGAAAATAGTACCGGAAGTTTTTCAGTTGCTGAAAAGCATTTACTGTGCATAAAGCCCATTGCTCATTGTATAAATCTTTACTATCACTTGTTGAATAAAAGTATGTATGTCACAGCTAGTGTATGACCCAAAAACGGTTATATTAGTGACTCTGCAATGGCTTGAACAAGCATGTAAAAATGCAATGTTATACAAAAGTTTTCTAAAACCACCATATTCATCTACTCGTGAACTGGTAACTAAAAGAGATGGTTTCTTGCGGGTATTTTTGTGAAAGCAGTATGGGTTAGCTCCCAAGACCTGTCACCTGACACTTTGCTGGAAAGTGGAGCACTATCCTCTGTGACAGTGTTTACATAAGGGTGGTGCTGGGTGTGTGAGAGAGGGTTAAATTACAGGATACGTGGTCAGGCCACTAAAAAAAATCTGCAAAGTAATGTTTATAAATATAGCTGTGACCTACAGGTCCCTTTCAATGGCCTTCTTTTAACCCTGTGTCTATTACAGGTCTGTGATGTTGGCCTGTGGTCCAGTGGGCAGTTTCTGAAAGAGGGCTACTGTTCTTCTGGCCTGGGGGGGAAGGACTGTTACACTTTAACGGCTATGTTTGTCCACCCTGTACTCAGGTTAAAGAAACTCTGCTGTATTTGTTTAAGCCGTGGCCTTGTTTTTTTTGATGCTACGGTCCGGACCGCATGTTTGAAATGAGCTCCAGTTTCCCTCGGCGGTGGCTGAAGTGGAAAGGAAAGCCACAACATTATGAGAGCTCCGCAGCAGATGTGCAGCTCCTCTTTCAATGGTTTAATGAATGTTTATTTAATGTTAAGTCCTGGCTGTCTATGCTTTCACTAGCTGGACTGCAGCAGCGTGAAAGGACGTGTGAACAGCGTGACTGCAGATTAGTTCAGGTATTTACACACCGGTGGATACTGGTAAAAAGACTCTTGAAACACTATATGCAATATATTTTTGATGCCAAAAAATATATAAAAATATAAACATTTTATTATTAAATACATTGTATATTATATTTTTCAATGCTGGCAAAGATTAATCTTGAATAATCACATCCAAAATAAAAGTTTGTTTTGACAATATATATGTGTGTATCATATATGTTTATGCAACAGTTCTGTCTGGTTCTTGAATTTGATTGGCTATTAGCCGTGCAATATTCTGCAAATAACAGCACTCGGCCAGCCTCTTCACCCTTTACCCTTGTCTATTACTGTATTTTACTGTAGGACACCAATGCAGTATGTTATTCAAAGATGTATTGTGAACATTACTGTATATTTTATGGTTAAGACAAACAATACTGTAAATACATACAGCAAGATGAATTTTAGCTGTAATTGATTTACAGTAAGTTACTGGTGAACTGCTGCCAGTAAGTTACTGTAGATTCTACAAGCAATTGTTAACAGTGTATATACTGTATTTTGCTGCATTTTACAGGACAAATGCATTTTTCTTGGGGCAATCATGGCGTAATGGTTGAGTTGGACTTGTGACCCAAAGGTTGCTGGGTTAAGTCCTTGTACTGGAAGGGATTGAGCTCAATATTTTATTACATTTTCAGAAAATGATTACATTAGGAACATTTCATTACAATTATAATGTAATACATACACTACAGTATGTGCAGCTTTTACAACCCGCTAAATACCACGACTAAGATGATCAGACCCCCAACTGCTGCCTACTGTTCTGACTGTGTATGTGCTCACTGTTGTGTTAAATACAGGGACACACATAGGTAAACACCGGTCACACATAATGGCAATTTAGAAATCAGAGCTCATCTCATATTTTTCATTTCTCAATCCATATTAAGGAATTTATTTCTGACTGGAGATGGAAAGTGTATGACCGAAATCCACACTTTATTTGTTTTGTTTTTTTACTGTAACTATTCTGTAAATACTTCTGTTGATAGTATTTATAGACCACGTTATGTGCAACTTTGTGTTAGTTGGGATGAACACTGTATACATTGTTTTGTGGGAAAAATACAGTCAAATATATTTGGTACAGTGTATTTGTGTGTTTTTTATAAAAAATAATATTGTGAAAACATTTACAATGCACTTATGTAGGCCTATGTAGTGTCTGTAGTAAGTGTACAAAAAAATGCTTACAGTAAGTCATTATGATGAATAGAGAAGAAGTGGTCACAGTGTTTTGCATTAAGCACATCAGTGATCAACTGCTTCTTATAAATGTCTATTTATGTGATGGTTTGTGTGTGTCATTTGAAAACAAAATATCATTTTGAGAAGAAATCACATTGTTTTGAATGTAAAGTTTGATTTTGCAGGAGAATTGAAGGGTTTTGCCCAATGTGTGTGTGTGTGTGTTTTGTGTCTAGAGTTCTGACAATATGAGACATGCTTTCAGAAAATGTGTGTGAACAATTTGGAAAAACTGTAATTGATTTGTGTTGGGTCAACATGAAATAATTATGTGGAACCCTGCATTTTTTACAGTGTAGATGATACAAGACTAAGCAGCTTTAGCTTAGACATAAAATCATTCAACCAGCAAGGAACAACCTCAATGTAAAACTCGGTAAAGTAATTTTTGGGTAGCTGAGAGCAAAAGTCTAAATATATACAGCATCAAAACATCACATTGGCAGGACTCCACACATTTCCAAGACCTAGTGTCTCATAACATTTAAGGAAAAATGTAAAAAATGAAATGAATGAACATTAGGCTTAGTTATATCACATCATGTACAGCATGACACTTTACAGTGTTGCTAAAAGTCACACAATGAGGTCACAGACTACATCATAAAGAAAAAGCTGACTTGTACACTAACACAACACAGCATAGCATGCATTTGGAAAAAGTTGATGGCCGTTATACAAACTTTCCTTAGCAATACAGTAACGGAAGACACAGAGATGTCACTTGAGAAATTTTCCTTCAGCCAAAATGCTAACAAAATATAATAAGGGAAATGGGAGTGATGGAATGGAAAAATAAATAAGGGCAAGGTTTAGACAAATACAACGGAAAAGGCAAATTTACTTAAAATATTCCCATGTGCACAATGGAGGAGTTTAACAGAATTGGTTTGCCCACACAGAGATTTATTTATTTTATTTTTATTATGCTTCTCGGTACATTAGAATAGATTCATTTTAAATAAAAATATAAAAAAATCAGCATTCACTCACACAATGTTGTATGGCTTTCTTATTTAAATGGGTGGTCCAGAGTCTATTTTTAAAGATAGCTTGTGTTTTTAAGATGCAAAGCAATGTGTGCTCATGCTAAAAAAAATAAAATAAATTACGTTGTTTTTTCATATATCTTACTTTGATTATATACAGCTACTCTGCTAACATGAAAACGACTGTCATATTTCCTAGTTCCTCTGAAAGGCCCGACCTTAAAAAAGCTCTGATTGGTCAGCTAACATAATGTGCTGTGATTCACAGATAGGCTCCACATCACCAGTAAAAGCACTATGCCTCTAATAGCATGCACTGTGCCTCTGCTGTGTAAATACTGTCAATCAGTGTAACTGTTAGCCGTATCAGTTTGAGCCTGAATCAGACAAAAAATGAAAAGGACACAGCTGAACCTCATGCCTGTTCTCTAAAATAAAATCTTTTTATTAACTTTTTTATTAACTTACACATTTTTTTAACTTGTCTCAAACTATTGTCCACCCTGTTGCATGCGTACAACTGGTCCTTAAAAGTTGTCAAAATGAAATAACATCATATCCAACAGCTTACATCACAGCCTTGTAGAAAAAAAGGTGAGGGGCTCTGTTCTGTTAACTGTCTATTTTTACTTATTTTATTTTTCCAACCTGATGTGGTTAACGTCATGGTGCATGTCCATCCATTCATAGGGAATACAAAGTAAATGCATATTGCGTGTGTGTGTGTGTGTGTGTGTGTGTGCGTGTGTGTGTGTGTGTGTCTAATTTTAACATTAAAAAAACATTCAGTCCTTTTTTTGATAGACCTGCTGTTTTTTCAGACAGTGTAATGGCTAATTTTAGGTGTACTCTGTCCACCCTGTTACGTAAGAAAACTTTTACACGGTAATCTCAAAGCCAGCATAAAAATATGAATAATTTAGTGTTCATGAAGTGAAGAACATTGTTATTTCAATAATGCATGGCTTAAAGCCTCTGATCTGATTTTAAAATTTGTTTTTTAAGCTAGATTTTTTAAAAAGTTTGATTAGTTTTAAATGTTATGACATTCAAAAACACAGAATCCAAGGAATTATCTAAACCAGGGGTGTCCAAACTCCGCCCTGGAGGGCCGATGTCCTGTATATTTTAGTTGCAACCCCAATTAAACACACCTGAACCAGCTAATCAAGCTCTTTCTAGGTATACTACCAACTTCCAGGGAGGTGTGTTGAAGGTAGTTGGAGCTAATCTATGCAGGGAATCAGCCCTGCAGGGCTGAGTTTGGACACCCCTGATCTAAACAGTACATAATGTACTTTTACCTGTCATTAATATGCTGTACATAAAGTACTTTTTTGTTAATTAATATGTGTTGACGAAACATTAAGATTTGTGACCTGCCTACTGTGTAAATGTATTTAGAAGCCCCCGTGCACATTGGAGTGTGCAACTGTGTTTGTAGGCATATCAGATGTCTGTGTTTGTACATGGCTCCATGGAAGCTGCAGCACATACAGTACAGTTCATGCAACTGGCTGTGTGTCAATCGTCAGCTCTTTCTAGCTCCATCACTCCCTAATGGCGGACCACACCCTATCAAGTAACACTACCTTTCCTTCACTCTGACTAATTATAGCCTGAGTGTGCACATATATACACATACAGATTGCAACACATCTTCTGTGCCCTGAAGCAGGGAAGGGAAAAGCCAGACTTTCATGAGTATTTTTAGACCCTCCGCTCAGCAGACATATTCTGATGGAAAGCATTAAAAGAAACAGAAAGAGGGGGATTTTTAAGAATGAGGAGCAAGACGGAGGCGAAACAGACTAAGTATCAGTTTTATCAACAAAGACACACATTGTGCAAACACATAATGCAAACATCATCAAACAAGAGGCAAGGAACAGAGTGGTTTACAAGGTTTTGTTTTTTGTCACAGTGTTTGCTGTCTCGGCCATATGACTGGATTACTATTGTGTGTCTTGTGTGAGAGTGAGAGAGACGCAGAATGGGAATGCAAATAGAGACAAAAAGCTTCAGTGTCTGCGTCTGCTGAATCACCGGTTACACTCATCTCCGGATGAACCCGGGCTGATCCCCTGGGCCAGAAGCCCAGCAGAGGGGTCTGGAAGTGGTGCGGGCTGAGCTGAAAGGCTCCATACAGCAATGGAGAGTGGCTGTGTTGGTTGGAGCTGGAACCCATTGAAGAGCTCAGCTGACCCTAACACATTCAGTCAGCTGGGCGCTCCTGCCCTTATCACATGCCTAGGTCACACCAACACCTGATACCAGCACAATGCCGCTCTGTTAATGCCAGATTGGCTTCTCCGTTTCGATGTGTGTGTCTTTTAGTTCCCATGAGTTACTCAGCCATTTCTATAGTTTGTACTATCATGTTATAAAAGCTATATAATTATGGTGGCTTGAGAAATACTACATAAACTTATTTTTCTTCTTCTTCTAAGACCAATTTCTATATGCATCTCATCCTAAACCGTTTAAGCTATAAAAACCAAACCTCCAAACTGCTCTGACTTGGGTTGTTATATCTTTTCTAACTGATCCAACTTACGGTTTTCCGAAAACTGACCCAGAAAATTTGGAAAGCCCCATTGACTTAACACTGGACCAAACTTTGCGACCTCATAACTTTCTACCAGACTGGCATACAGACTTAAAGGTGCAGTAGGTGATTGTCTTTAGAAAATAGTTTTTTATGCTGGTTGAAAGTCTCTTCATATTCCAATAGTAATGATTAAAGTAAATTATTTATATGTATTTATAAGTATTTCTATATTCTGGGTAAGGCATAAAACCAATAAATGTTCTTCCAATTAAAACTCCCTATATTGTTTACCATGCTACTTTGAATATTCAGTCTGAAATAACATGTAAGTATGGCCAAAGACTATAGAATACACAAGACATGTCACTCGTATCTTTTTAAATTTGGAAAAGTGTAACTGTCAATATGGTGAATAAAGCCCCACCTACGAGTACAAAAGCCAATCATCGATTGCTATATGGTGAAAAAAGCCCGCCTTCTAGTACAGGAGCCAATCATCGATCGCTATAGACTGACCAGACGTACGTTTCTGCAGATTTTGTGTGATTTGGAAGTTTAGAAATGAAACTAAAGAGACAGTTGTTGTTTAATTTCATTGCTGATTCCTAATATGAAATTTAATCGTAAGCTTGGCAAACAATTTTGGAAAGTTTGATGTTTCCCCGTTCAAATAGAATGCCCGAGCATACTGCCCGAGAGGCGTTTCAAAGACGGCCGCTGAGTGAAATTACTTGCCTTAAAGGGACTTTGGTATAGCTTAGTAATAAGTGTAATTCCTGCACCCTGCCAGCCAACCACTAAGCATGAGAGAGTAAGACCAGCGATCATGCATGAAATATTGCACATTATGACAAGTTTTGTAACTAAAAACGTGCTAGATATAATACAGTTTTTTATTCAGAATTGTAGCATTATAAAGTACTGTAAAGTTTTCAAAGTGGTGAATGACAATCTAGTGGGTCTCTGTCATCTTTAAGGTGCGTTTGTTCGTGTTTCAGGAGCTTTGGACGGCAGAGAAGGGACTGTGTGTTTTAAAGATATTATGCTAACGAATAGCATTTTGACAGATCACTTACTGCATCTTTAAGGTTGTACTCATTTAACTCAAAATGCCAATCCACCAATCACTGATGACCTTTCAACTTACAAGCCACACCCTAGCAACCACTTATGGCACCCTAGCAACTGTCCCATAGACATCCATTGAAAAAACTGGCATTGAATTTACAGCTGACATACTAACAACATACTAATCCATACTAAAACATACTAACAAACTAATCATATGGCGTCATGCTAATTCATACTATAAACACACTAGCAACATGCAAATTCATACTAAATTCATGCTAACAACTTGCTAGGTTATACTTGAAACATGCTAGCAAAATGCTAATTCACGCTAGAAGCATATTAATTAAAACTAGAACCTTTTATGTTAGCAACTGCCTAACAACCACATTGAACACCCTAGCAACGCCTAGCAACACCTTAGCAACCACTTAGAACACCTTAGCGATGCCTTAGCAATCACTCAAAACACCTTAGCAACCACTTAGAACACTATAGCAACAGCCTAGCAAGAAACATGCTAACATGTAGTTATCTATCTATGCCAACTGTTTGAAACTTCTTAAAAATTTCTTCAATTATTTAAACTTTGAATCTAGAAATTTTCAGAATAGACTTTCTCAAGCCACCATTAAGTTTGTCTTCAAACTTTACCTGTCTAGTTCTATACTCTCATATATGCAAAATGCAGAAAATGCAGAAAATGCAGTCAATGCGCGCACACACACACACACACACACACACACACACACACACACACACACACACACACACACACACACACACACACACACACACACACATATATATACCAATAAAAATCCAAAATCCAATAAAAAGTGATAATACAAACTTCGTAAGGCTTGGTCTCCTAAACATCAGGTCACTAGCACCTAAAACACTTATCA
>CAIGQZ010007154.1:6752973-6763098 GCA_903798205.1 Danio tinwini
AATATAATATAATATAATATAATATAATATAATATAATATAATATAAAAACATTCTATATGAAATGGTAAGCTAACAGGTAAGTTGCACATATGGCAGATTTTACTTTAATGTCTAAATGTAACAATAAAATTATTTTTCTTGTTCAATTTGTTGTAAAAATGTAATAATTGGTAACCCTTTATTTTGATGGTTCATTGGAGTATTATTAGACTGTATGCGTAATATATGTTGATACTGCTTCTTTACCAGACATTGAACTGACTATAAGAAACTTTGTACATGTACATGTCAACTTACGCCCTATTCACATGGGGCGTCAGCGCTTCCCATTCAGTTTGAATGGGTGACATCAGGCATTGCCCATCTGCTTTGTGGATCCTTCTGTGCCACTTTAGTGGCGTTGCTCGCAACAGAAGTTGAGAACTTCTCAACTTTTCAAGCGCTAATGGACGCGTCAGCCAATCAGATCGCTTTATGCAAATACCCAAGCTCAGACAGTAGTCCATTGCCTGCTAATTTCATTGGCTGATGCTGCTATGATGATCGTGTCAGCCCCAACTTCAGACACGCCTTGTCAAGCGTTGACTCTGAAGCCCCATGACGCTGGCCACTAACAAATGGCGGCGCTAATGAGCATACACTCATAGAAAATAGACATAGAAATGTTTAGAATTATAAAAGACGTGTCATGCCACTTGCAGTGGGCTTTAAAGTCCCTGTGAACCAGAAGCTGCGATCGTTATTCTTTTGGTAATGTGAAGCAGTTCCTAGAGAAACAGAATTTTAAAGGGCCATGAACCCCCCCCCCCCCCTGTCTCAGCAGGGTGTTTTCACACCTCTAGTTTGGAAAAAGTCAGGAAAGTGGGTGTGTCCAGCTCTGTTTAAGTACGAGTCTCGGGGCAAATTTGTGAGTTTCCAAACGCAGGGGAGAAAGACAGTGACTGTGTTTACATGGACATCAGTAATCAAATTATTTGCCAAATTATTAATTTGTCGACTTTAACTGCAGTTTGGAACTTTCACTTTTTATTCAGGAACATTTCCTGCATGTCCCAAGTGACAAACGAGAGAAACTGCTGGAGAGTGTAGTTTTAATGGAATGTTTGTTGCCGCACAGCGAATGGAAGAAAAAATCCTCCGCATTTCTCAGTAACTTACAGTAGATGCACTCAGTAGGTAGCGTCAGAAAACCGTGTGTGTATGGACTATCCTGTCACAAAATGCGGCGAAAATCCTACACGACGGTAATAGTTTGATAGCTGTGTTTTCATGTTTACATTCGGAGAGCAGCATTTACAGCAAATCTTTCAGTCTATAATATCGTACTATAATATTGCAGTGACATTAACATACTGTAAACTTAGTACTGTAACTAAATCATTTTGACTAATGTATGTCTTTAAAAACTGAAAGAGCACTGCTGACGATACAAACTAACTTTGCCATCTGAATGAACAAACAAAGAACACCGATCACACACACTTACCAAATCCGTAGAGACAGGACAATCAATACAAACTGGAACCGTGTCTTTTTAAAAAGGAGCTGAGCAGCAAATCCAGATTTCATCATTTCCACATGCGAAAAGCTCTCGGGTAAAAAGTGTTCCTTACGAACGCATTTCTGTCGCATGCACTGTAATCTACACATGAGTCTAGCTACGCTCTCATAGCGGGAAAATGAAAACAAAACCTTCGTTGCAACACAATAATAAACACAGCACAATAATAAATGCAGCACTGATGACCCATGTCTCCAAATTCTTGTTTTTTCACTTGTTTTGGCAACACAACGTGGCGTCTCTCTGTCATCTGAACACTGTAACAGGTAAAGATAAAGGTCTTCGAAGCTGTCATGTATATTAATGAAGTTAAGCCATCTAGCTTATCAGAATAAAATGCAGGATATACTGTATGGATTAGAAAAGCATTAAATGCCACCCCGAAGATACATAAGCTCTGTTTAAATGTATCTTTTATTAACTTAGCATGTATGATGTGAATGTTGCCATGTTTAATTGTTATGAAGCAACAATCACATGTACACAGTTCATTTATCATGTCATTTCACTCAGCTCTTACTGTCATTCTTCTTGATTAAAAGGATGCCAATGATACTCGTCTGTTTATGCAAAGGTTGATAATAAGTCTTAACTGTGTTTGCATTTATAATAAAGCTTCAGAATACAACTTTTTTTCTTAAGTATGATTATAATTTATTATTTTATTTTATCCACAACACATCTCAGCAGGAAATAAGGTTACTCTGGTGGCATAAAGATATCTCACTCAATCCTTCTAGTTAAAGTAAACCTCTCTACCACTATAGTTGAAAAAATTTAACAAGACGTCTACACAATTTAAAATATTTTTTGACAGAATTTTGAGAGAGAGAGAGAGAGAGAGAGAGAGAGGCACTGAGAAGCTGCAAGCATCAGAGCAGATCTCATTAATAATCACAATTATATTACAAATATGGTCAAACCCAAGCTTTCATTCTAGAAAGTAATTTCTGAGCATATAAATGAGCATATAAAACAGTTCTGGAGGATTTTTGAACTTACCTAAGGGCGTACTCACACTATATACAGTTGTCTTGAACCACGCTTGTCCCGCTACCCGTCTCCCCCGACGGCCCGCACTCACATTACATTCGGGCCTGAGCAAGCTTACGTCATCAATGATGCATTGTTCAGTTTAGGAAGAGAAGCGCTCTCGCTCAGCACAGAGGGATTTCTTTATATCGTTATATCGTTTTAGTCATTTGGGATGCAGTGACACGCAGTCAAATATTTCGCCGAACAGAGTCCCTTTTGACGCTCATAAACAATCATAACGTCCTCGTGCTGCAGAAATTAGGAGGTTTGCTGAAGGTGCAGCTGTCGTGCAGTGACAGATTTGCATCTTTAATAATCTACGACAGTTTGCGTTTATTAAACAGTAAGAATGATTAATTAATCCATATGAAAGTTCCTTAAAAGTCATGTCTTGTCTTCAGTTTTGGGCTCAGTGAGCCCAAGTGAACCACGCTCTGGCCCATCTCCTCCAACCGGGCCACGGCCGGCCAACTGAACCGTGCCTGAGCCCGATTCAGAGCACTCACACTACTCAAACGATCCGGGAAACGGAACTGGGCATGGTTCAGATAGTATAGTGTGAGTACGCCCTAAGCCACACACACACTAAGCCACATACATAGATATCAGAGAAGAATTTCACTTATTGAATTAATACACACTATGGCACCTTTGAATCCACGTACTTTGACATGCAATAGTACAAATATGTTTTCTAAATATGTCTATCTATGCATTTTCACAGTACACCACAAAGAGAAAAAGTCTCAGAACTTACAGACTTGTCAGGTTCAACTATTGATTTCCACTTATTTTACACTTACACTCTCAAATTAACTAAAAAACAGAGATCTAATAAGCCCCAAGGAACAGTTGTTATGTTTTATAGTGTCAAACAGAATATTAGATTTGTCTGATGAAATTCAGCAAACTTTATGCTGCTCTTTTCACCTTCCCACAAAGGAATGACATTAAAGGACCTTTTATTGTCCAACATAAAAAATAAGTGTCACAATAAAGTGAAGAATCTAAGATGTACTTGTTTGCTGTGATGTGCAATGACCTATTTTCCATAATTCATAGCAAAATTATTGGGGGAAAAATAGGTTGCCAGTTCAATGAATTAGAAATTAAGTAACTTTACTCATTAATTTTCATTCCAAATGAGGCCTTTGATCTAGGTTCATGTAGAGGACATCCAGACCTCCTCTACGGAAGGGCAATTAGTTTGGTAATGCCCCCTGGTGGAACGAGAGCGGAAGGCCAATCTGCACATAGTACTCTTCATTAGCGCAGATATGCTAACTGACTCTGGGTCAGCTCAACCAAGAGAATTTAAAAAATTCATGAGGCTGTTATGAGGAAGAGTAGCTGACACTGGAAACAAACCAGACTGAGCTACTCTGCCGTCTCCTGTCGATCTGCCTTCATCACGCTCACCTTTCTGCCCTCTCAGAAAGTGTTAGAAATAAATGAGGCTCCATAAGTAACCCCTCTGTGCCTTGCACCTGGATTCAGGTGGATATATGTGCAAAGCAACTTATGTGCTGTTGCATCATGTCCTACTGGTCTCTGAAGTTTAAGCACCCTGCCAAGTCCCGGATGGGGGGTTTGGGTTTAAAATGCACGTTTGGAGCTCAGCCCCCCTCCCTCAAGGTCTGACAGCTAGCCGTCTGGGCCACAGTCAACTAGAGTTCAGCCTTTTGAAAACTACTGGCAAGGGATCGGACAGCTTCCCACCACACAGAGATGAATGAGGCCAGTATGTCTCTCTGGCTCTACTCTGAGAGATGGAGAGGGTGAAGAGAGGAGCACAGAGGACCTCACGGGCAACACCTGGCAGTGCTGTGGTGTCAGTCTGACCCAAATGTACTCAAACTCAATAGAAAACTGAGCGAGAGAGAAAGAGGAGATGCTCGCGCACTCAACTTGAGCCTCACCAATACAATTAAGTTTGAAGTGGTCCACTTTATGGAGTGCAGCTTTTAATAACAGCTTTTAGATCAAAACATAACATAATAGTGTAAGCATAACATACCAAAAAAAACTATGAGTTTAGTAAAAATGATGAGTTTAGCATTAATGAACTAATTAATTAATAAAATAAAATTTGTACCAGACATTCACTTCCCCACATGCTTAGAGAAATGCAACCAAGACTGACTATTGTGTCTTCTGATGTTCAGAACAAGCCACCATCAAGTTCACCATTATCCAGCAGTGTTAAGGCCAAATCTCTACTGGCATCTAGCACAGTTAGCAAGTAACTATAAAATGTGCACTGCAGTAAATTGTTGTAACCATTCATTCATTCATTCATTTTCTTTTTCAGCTTAGTCCCTTTATTCATCAGGGATAATTACAACGGGAGGAACAGCCAAATTATCCAGCATACTGTATGTTTTACACAATGCTACCCAGTACTGGGAATAATCCATCCATACTCATTCACACACATACACTACAACCAATTTAGTTTATTCAATTCACCTATAGCGCATGTCTTTGGACTGTGGGGGAAACTGGAGCACCCGATGAAAAAACCCACGTCAACACGAGGAGAACATGCAAACTCCACACAGAAATGCCAAATGACCCAGCTGGGACTCCAACCATTGACCTTCTTGCTGTAAGGCGACAGTGCTAACCACTGAGCCACCATGTCGCCATGTGTTTAGCAATATAAATTTAATATGTCATTAAAATGTCATTCATTGTCATTAAATATTACAGTTATAAAATTATTTGAGTATTGACACTTTCACTGAGAATGTTTTATGATAAATTTGTCTTGTTCTACTGAAAAAGGTGGTAAGAAAAACATTCATGACATAATTATAATGGCCCAAAGTTATGTTGTCTTGGTAATATCAAGTTGCCATGAAAAAGCAAATACAGTTTGTGATGAGTTTGTTTGTCAAGTTGTCATAACAAAGGCCATGACCAACTTAATACATTTTAATCTAAAAACAAATATTTTTTCTCAGTTTTGGCCTTCCTTCCACACTGAAATGGCGTTTCTAGGAAGAGAAAACATATCTTTTTGAAAACAACTGTCCAAAGTGAATACATTTGAAAACGCAGATTTTGTGTTGCAGTGTGGATTGTGAAAATGGAGGCTTTCGAAAACGATGACACATTTTGTGATCATTTCAACTACCATGATGGACAACACTGTAAAGCAGATATTTTGGATGCTGTCCGATTCTGCAGCTTTATTAAAGTTTGTACATGCTCCATATTGCCTTTGTTCAAAGGATATGGAATGTTTATTGGGAGCTATTATTTAATGGTGGAAGCAGACGAGAGTTGCGACATTTTGGCGTAATGTTTCAAAGAGATGGAAAATAAATAAACGAAAGGCAGATATGTAAAAGTGTCTTGCGTCTATGTGCATTTGCAGTACATAAATAGCATTTTCAGTTGTATCAGTATGGATGACCATTTTTTGATCATAGTTGGTCAATGATTTAGGCAAAAACGCCATTTTCAAATTTACACAGATTAGTGTAGACGTAAACAGAGTCATCTTTGCATTTAATTAAATCTTATTTATTATCATAATATGTCATGTCATGATTATAAAAGTGTCATGACAGTCTTATGAACACTACCTTCAAATAAATTGTTAAATGGGTTTCCCTATGACACAAATTAATGGTGATTTCACTTCAGGACTTCCAACTGTCAGCACTAACTAGATTAGTTAAGGAACAGTGAAAAGACAAACGTACCACTATATACATTTCTGGAGAGTGTCAAATACATCCCAGGAGCTTCTTTTTTTTTTCTTGCAGTTTTTGTTTTTCGCGAATTAGTGGGAAAGCCGTCCATACAGACGTAAGCGGTCAGTTGTTAAGCGTGAAAAGGAACAACGTCATAAATGCAGTCATACGTACTTCTGGCTACATAATTCACGATCTCCGGAAATGTATATAGAGCTACGCTAATGTTAACTAAAGGGGTTTCCTGTAAAGTGTTATTAATTAAAATGATATAATAAATCCTCAGAAACAATGCCAACTATTGTAAATTTAAAGTAAATGATAGTGTTTAAATAACCATTTTAAGGCCATTCATTGTTTCTTTCTATTGATTTAATTCCGTCTTCTCCAGCGATAATCTCAAAGACTTCCTCACTAATATGAAATTCATTTCCATACAAACATAATGCACCCATGTGCACATTTGTAGCGGGATTGTGCAGCCATTGTGTCATAAATAATGTGGGGGGGATAATATGTTTTTAATTATGGACCTCTGGTTGATCATGCCCATGCATTTCACAAACTGTTTCTCATAAATCTTACCACATAAAAAAAACCTCATTACCAGCTTTACAATTCATTGCATGACTCACTGATCATAAAAAAAATCTGGCTAAAAGACAGGCTCAAATTCAAATTCAGGCCATTTCAATAAACTGCCACCTTCGACTGGAGCTCAAACTGGTTTGGAACAAGTGAAGGGTGAGTAAATGATGACCAAATTTTATTTTATGGGTGATTCTTTTAAGTGTCAAGTGGTTTTTACACTCTTCCTTTTACACTGGTTCTCTGTTGCACACTTTCCTTTTTTTTTTTTTTTTTGAGCTGAGGGGCTAGGTGAGAGCGGGGCACAAAGTAACACTTTATGGTTTTGGTCAAATAATGACCAAACTAATTAGTTAGACAAACCATATTTTTTACCAATAACACAAAAGCCTTTCCTGCAAATGAGCACTGAAATTATGATCGCTGGACTTATGGTTTCTATGCAGTATTGCCAAAACTGCCAGGAGTAAAAAAGTTACTATTTACCCCACCTGTGGTGCAAGTTGTAACTGACAGGGGGTTAGTTGTAATACATGCTTAGAAAGGCAGATTTCAAACTGTTAATTTAAATTCAGTTTACTTTAAATAGTAGCTATATTTCCTCAGTAATTGGCTCATTTCTTTTTTATTCTACTCTGCACAGTATGTTTATGTATTTATTTGTTTATTGGATTATTATCAATAAAACATATATATTTTTTCTATATAAATATTTTTATAAAAAAAAAAAACATTTTTATTTAAAAAGTTCTCAACATTACACTCAAAGTTCTAAAAATTAGTGTTCGCTTAGTTGGTGTCCAACAGTGTGTGGCTTAATTGTAACACCCTGTTACAACTAACCTCGCTGTGTCATGTTTTCCTCAAAACTGGCTAGCAGTCACTGTGAGTTTTTTTTACATCTTTCAAAATGGTTTTATCTTTTAGCCTAGAAGACGTTGATCACAACAATATAAGATTTTACATACATACTTTCACAGATTGTTTTAAAGTAAAAAATTATTGACTATAATAAAAAATACTTTTATGCTGCAAAAATGGTTTCTCCTGTGTTTCTCATCCAAAATTTCGCCAAACTTTTTTCAATAATTGGCAGGAAGACGTCTATCGACATTGTGGTGAAAACCCCTGAAGCATGCCATGGTTAACCCTGAGCAAATACCTCAAAACTCTGTTACATTTAACCACGCGCTACTTTGTGTCCCGCTCTCCCCTATATATGGGCCTTTTTATATCTGTCAGATAAGAAGGTCGGTCTGGTTCGAGCCTTGGCTGGGCCAGTTGGCGTTTCTGTGTGGAGTTTGCACTTTCACCTCGTGTTCCCGTGGGTTTCCTCCGGAAGCTCCGGTTCCCCCTCAGTCCAAAGACATGCACTATAGGTAAATTGAATAAGCTAAATTGGCCATAGTGTATGTGTGTGAATGAAAAAGTGTATGGGTGTTTCCTAGTGTTGGGTTGCAGCTGGAAGGGCATCCGCTGTGTAAAAAATATGCTAGATAAGTTGGCGGTTTATTGCGCTGTGGCAACCCCTGATTAATAAAGGGACTGAGCCAAAGGACTAAGAAAATGAATGAATGAATGAATGAATGAATGAGTAAGTTAAACACACCTGTTTAGATTTTGATGCTAAAACTAGATATTTTAAGTAATGTCACGTTATATTAACCTAATATCTTTAGTAATGACAACAGCGGGGTTTACAGTGTACCACTGAAAGCTCAAAACACATTTACACCTGCATCTACTATTGTCTATTTGATCAGATCAACAACACTTTTTAAATTCATTATTAAAATGAATTATTTGGCTACTTTTGCAAGTGGGAATGCAAAAATGATATTTTCTATGGTCACTCTTTCCCATGTCTCTATAGAGGTTAACCCAGAAATGTAATAATGGTCCATATGCTGCAGACACAACCTCTAATTTTAGAGTAACACATTTTGCTAAACTTATACTACTAACAATATCACACTGTGACCCATTTTTACCAGTCTGAGACAGAAATAGCTGTACAAAGAGCTGAATATAATGGATTTAAAAGCCCATTACTTCAGCCATAAAAAAGGTGGCTTGACTCAGAGTTGGCTGCACTTCAGAGGAAGCCATATCTTTTGCTATAGTGATTCATATCCCACCTTCCACTTTTAAAGTAACCACAAACTAGGCATCTTCATGAGAGCAAGCAAGAGGCCAGAGAAATACATAAAGGAGAATTAAGTTAAAGGTAATTATTCCTCCATCAGATGCACAAGCTGTCGAACCCATGGGGTTTAATGGTGACACCGTTCCAGGGCTATCCCAACTCACATGGGAAACATCTTTATCTGGATATATATAGAGAGAGACAGAGAGAAAAGTGAGATAGCAAAAGGCTTTGGATGTTGTTTTCACTGTCTTACTGTAGCTCCTTTCCGCAATATCTTGAGTTACATTTCCCGCAGCTTTTAAGGAGCCCCATGTGTTTCCATTTAAATCCAGAGTTACTGCATCTGTAATTGCTACTGAATAATTAGTTTGGGGTGTTGACAGAAAAGCAATACATACCGCAGCAATAAGACTTGGTTGTAAAGCAAGGTTGCGGTTAGGAGTAGAGATACCTTTAACCCTGTAATCACTAAGCTTGCATTTCAGCAAGTGATAATAGAGAGGGGGGTCAACCGAGGGGTTAATTAAATTGGATACAGAGAGGTTTAAATGATGCTGTTCTTTTATGGACAGTAAAGACGCATACATGCTGAGCAAAGAAAATACAGTTGCATTTATAACATGAAATATACAAGCTTTTGCAATTTTAGTTGATCGGATCACAAGTAAATGAAATGAAATACAGATGTAAACAGTCTGAAGTGTTTTGAGCTTGTCCATATTCAACCACTTCCAGAGGTTGTTGAAGATGACTGCTGTTGTAGCATAGATATTAGTCAGTCAACGTCAGGAATCATGGTTTCAATTAGAAAAAAATCAAAGGTTTTCTTGACAGTTTTGATTCTAACACTCACTCTCAGCATTTGTTATATAGTTTTGCAGTTATTAGAGTAAAACAAAAAAGCTGAGAGAGGTCCACCAGAGGTCGCTGTGTATGCTTTTTTAGATCTCAAATTTCTTTCACATGTGCCATTCACGCCTGCTCTTCTCTCGTAAATTCACCAGAAGCTGCTGTTGATTGACTGACTGACACTGACTGACTGACTGACTGACTGACTGACTGACTGACTGACTGACTGACTGACTG
>CAIGQZ010007154.1:6763108-6776596 GCA_903798205.1 Danio tinwini
CTGACTGACTGACTGACTGACTGACTGACTGACTGACTGACTGACTGATTGATCGACTGACCGACATCCCCACCTACCCCCTTCCCTAAACCCAACCAATAATGTCTTCAAAAGCAGTCTAGAAAAAGAAAAGCCCTCAGCTGATTTTTACCATATTTTCAGATCTTACCATGTTCTCACCCTGTTATTTAATCGTTTTTTTTATTTTTTGTTTTATCTGTTTTCTGGAACCATTCTTTGCCAGACACGAACCCTATCAATGTGGTCAGCTCCTCTCTGTGTCTCAAGTCCGCCATTGTACATGGCGAGCTACTGGGCAAACTGGTAACAGCGGAAAAGCCGTCCACACGGAGGTAAGCGGTCAGCTGGTAGCGTGAAAAAAAACAGAAGCCATTTGTAGTGTCACCGCCCAGTAGAGTTAGTTTTAAAGATGAAAGGCAGCCATACGTAGCTCTGGATATATAACTTGTGCTCTCTAGAAATATATACAGAGGTACATTTTTACAATGAGCCTGGGTTGTGTGTGTATATATATATATATATATATATATATTCCTTTTTTAAACGGAGGTCAATGGCTACCGCTTTCTAACACTCTTCAGAATATATTCTTTTATGTTCAACGGAAGAAAAAAAAGAAAAAATATTCGGAATAAGTAGGGGGTGAGAAAATTATAAAAGTATTTTAATTTTTAGTTGAACATTGCCTTAAACACCAGGTCAAACATCAGGGTCAAAGAGGGACTTGAACTAGAATAGGAGAGAACTAGAAAACTGTTCATGTTAGCACTAATTTAGGCGAATGCACTCAACGCACACCTTAGCATAACCTAAAATCCTCCAGTACAGCCAGAGGTCTGTTCTCTCATTTCCAGCCAACGCTCTGCATCTGCAGCACACTCAGATTTTGTCTTAGGGGCATTAGATAAAATAAGCTGGTTATTAAAATGATATCTCGCAAGGCTAAGAGTTCATCTGTCATAAGATAAGAACTCTCAGGAGCTTATGCAGATGACGTCCTGACTGGTCAAACCGCTGAATAACCCTGATCATTAAAATCACAATCATTAGACAAGCCAGATGAGTGTTGTACACTTAAATAACGCTCATTTAACTGTGTGTGCGTATGTGTGCGAGTGTGTTTTGTAAGGTTTGTCTATTCTAATTAAGGCAGCAGACAGATGCCCCCATTATGAGAAATTAGTGAAGTCGGATGAGAAGTGTACATCATGTCTATCAAATCAACCCTTTCTAGGTCATTTCTCCAAAAACTGCACTCCTAGCAAAGTTTCGCACAAATCCTTGTCTTTTCATCTGGCGTGCGCAGTCTTCGTCATGGCAGCGGCTTCTATCTTATTTCATGATTTTAATTATCCCCTAAGAGACTAAAGCAGTTTGTCGCAAGCTCGTTAACAATTCCGCGGAGGGATCAGATAACCCTACGCTCTCTGTCTCTCTCGCTCTAACTCATCCAGTCCAACTCCAACCCGTTTTCCTCTGCCCTGTCACATTTTCCCCTCTCTACTTTTCAAATCAATGTCACGCACAGAGAGACAACTCAGGAGTCAAACTACGGTCACCACATTCACTCGCATCATTTGAAACTGAAGGGGGCTGAAACTTCCAGTGTATCTCATATCCCATGCGCTCAACTCTTTTTTCTCTTTCTTTTAAATGTGAAGTGAGACGGACTTTTGTGAGAGGGAAACTTTTGTTTGCCTGATAACTTTAAACTTCATCTAATCAACTTTAATCCTGTAAACTTATATACTTATATATGCTCACATATCATTAACCAGAATATCATTGCCTAATAATAGTAAACATGGATTGTCTGTCTCTCATTCTTAATGACATTCTGATATAATACTATTAAAATAATTGAGTTTTATCCAACCCAGGCTCATTGGAAATATGTGCCCAGGACTACATTTTTGAGAACTGACAAATATGTAACCTGGACTACATTGTCTTGCAGTTTTTGTTTTCACAAATACACTAGATGACAATGTGAATTTCAAATATGCTACTGGGGCATTTTTTTTTTTGTCATAGGTGTCATTTCTCGTAAATCAACCAGAGGTAAATGTTTACATTTCTGAGAATATTAACATCCTTCCCGTGCGCATACATAATGGCCTGTTTCCACTGAATTGTACAGTACGATACAGTATGGTTCGGTACGAGTCACCTTTATCAGGCTTGTCTCCACTGCCTGGCGTGGTGTACAACAGAAAGATTTGGATGTCAGATGCACTTCAATAATCACACGCACGTTATTATCATCAGCTTAAGAAGTTTGTTATTTCAATTATAGAAGTGCTGCGATCCCAAGCTTTTTGGGGAAAGTGAAGCTGCTCGCACTTTAGACAGCCTCGTAGTTTTGTGGCTGTTTATCAAGACGACAACAAGGTTTGTTTAAGCTCAGGTTGACCATGGCTCATTATTATATGTATATATTATAACGGTGTAATGTCTCGACTGTGTTTTTAAAAATGGCGCTTCCTTTGTTTTCCTTCTCCTGGCTTGTACAGGCGCTAGTGACGTTTCTCTGTAAACATGCTGCTCAATTAGCTTTACCTTTTTGTACCTTTTTGTTACAACATAGACTCATTCTGAAAACATAGCCCTATATACATTTCTGGAGACCACAAATTATGTAGCCAGAAGTACGTATGGCTGCATTTCATTTTTTAATTGAACACTACAGGGCGGTATGACACAGTTCCTTTTCACACTTTCCAGCTGACCGATTACCTTTGTGTGGACGACTTTCCCACTGTAAACAGTTTGTCTTGTTTGGACTTGAGACGCAGAGAGGAGCTGACGAGCTGATGACGGGGTTCGAGTCTGGTGAGGAATGGTTTCAGAAATCAGGTAAGACCAAAACAGAATCCAAAAAATAAAATAAACAAGTAAGAGGGATTTTTTTTTTCTAGATTGCTTTTGAAAATTGTTGGTTGGGTTTAGGGAAGTGGTTGGGTGGGTCAATCAATAAAATTGGTTGTGTTTAAGAAAGGAGGAGGGTGGGTCAGTCGATCAGTCAGTCAGTCAGTCATTCAGTCAGTCAAACAGTCAGTCAACAGCAGCATCTGGTGGGTCAACGCAAGAACAGCAGGCGCGAATGGCACTCACAAGAGAAATTTGAGATCTCAAAAAGCGTATACAGCAGCCTCTGGTGGATTCATGAAAACAAAAATTGCTAAAAAAAAAAAAAAAACATACCTCCTGGGACGTTTTTCGTGGTCTCTAGAAATGTATATAGAGATCATTTCAGAATGAGCCTGTTTTGTTCTGCTAGGTACCCAAAAAGTTGTATGATATGGTTCTCTTTTCCACCTTTTTACAGTGGAAATAAAAGCCTAAAAGCGTATCGTACCATAACATACCACTCCACTTAGTGGAAACGGGCCATATGAAAACTGTCAACTTGTCGTCATGCATAATATATCAGCTTAATATTGACTGACCCACCAACCCTTTTCCCTAAACCTCTACTGATAGTGTTTTTTTAAATCAAACTAGAAGTGAAAAGCCATTGCGGCCACATGCTTCTACTTCAACAACACGCTGCTTTTTTAAAATTCGTTTTACCTGGATTCTGAAACCATTCTTGACCGACTCAAAGTTCCGTTCTTGTCTGCTCTGCTTTGCATTTCAAATTTGACACCTTTGTGGTGAGCTACTGAGCAAACCAGTCACACCAGAAAAGCCATCGGTACTGCCCTGTAGGGTTCGTTTTACTTATAAAATGCAATTATACCAACCCACGTGTACATATTTTTCGGTTCTCAAAAATTTTAACCAGGGCACATTTTCTCAATAAGCCTGTGTTGGGTATATCTGCTGAACACACAAACAAGATTTGTTTTAGCTCTTTTTCTCTAGTATTTCCCCCTTCTGACAATGCAAATGGTTATTGGTTTCCAACATTCTTCAAAATATTTTATTTTGTGTTCTACAGAAAATAAAAACTCACAAAGGTTTATAATAACTTGGTAGTGAGTAAATGGTATTTTTTAACATTTTTGGGTGAGCTATCCCTTTAACTTTTATGCAAAACTGGCACATTGCATAAAAAATTGGAAGTTTTGCAAAAAAAAAAAAAGTAAATGATTTCTTCCTGATAAACCTTTACCAAATGAATACCAAATGCAATAAACATAGCCATGTTATCTTGTGTTCTGATGTTATCTTATGTTCTAATTTACTTTTGCCAACAAATTTCTCTCATTCTGATGTAACAATAATATATTAATGCAATACATGCACTATATAAATGTACATAACATTCCATGCTTGACAGCATTGTATATTATAGCATAATGGGAGAGAAACGTCCCATTTTGTCAGTTATAACGTTCAAAATGTACTGCTTGATCCAAAATGATCCTGTAAAAAAGCTTCTTTTACCTAACGTTTTGCTTTGATGAATGTCATTTTTTATGATCCTGCTTAATAATGGATGTTTAATACTACCGTGTAATTAGGTAAAAAAACAAACTGCTTGATACAGCACAACGTGCTTATTGTTTGCATGTTGTATTGCAAAACACAGTTAAGGTTAAGGAGAGGTTTTGTTTAGGTTTAAGAGTGGATTAAGGGATTGGGGAAGGGTCAGCACTGTAGATATAATTACAGATAGATGTAATTACAGAAATTAATTAGATATCTGCATACATGCAGGTTATTACATGGTAATTAAAGACACCAAAAGGGTCCCAGTGGTTATTAGAATGGTAATAAGAGTCAAAAGTAACTCAAAAGAATTTAGTTCATTTTATTTCGAGTCACTTGTGTTTGCTGTGATGGAAAAAAAAACAGGCTGATGTTTAACTTGTTGATTAGTGCTGTGGAAATTGTTTAGCTCACAATATTATAAATATGTTATTAATCTGCTGAGGCTGAATGTTTCAGAAATCTAAAATATTATTTCCAAGTTTTTAGATCCTGGATTTTCAATATAATATCTGACCTTTGAATCTCTGTGTATAAAAATGCAAATCCATTTCACTGGTTCAATATTAGAGAAAAAAAAAGAAATCAAGAATCAATGCAGTCCTCTAATGGTATTTAACTTTGTGCGACTATAAATACACCATTGTGTTCACATTGTAATAGTTCCAGCATGTTGACATTTGCATGAATCATTTGATTAGTTCTATTCAATATGAAAACACAGGCATTATGTATCTAACATGACAAGGAATCAATGGAGATGGATGCTAGCGAGCTGCAGGGGGACATTAAGGATAATCTTAAACACAGACTGTTCATAAATCACAGATGGATTTGATAATCAAATCAAAGGATGATGTGCTAATCAATTCAAACCCCGTTTTAGCTAACAGAGTCTCAGAGGCATCTTAAAATCATCTTAAAAGGTAAAAGGACATGCGTGTTTTGTAAAAAGTGAAAATTAGATCATTATCATCACTGTTAATATGTTACATAAGCGTATTTGTCAATCTGAAGTTGCATATATAAAGGGACAGAAAAAAATATAAAAATCTGTCATCATTTAATATCATCTACTTGTTCCAAACACAAAAATAAGAATGTTGGTTTCCAACATTTTTCAAAATATATTTTTGTGTGTTCTACAGAAATAAAAAACACTTGAGTAAATGGTCATTTTAATTTTAATAGTAAATTTAATTTTGGTAGATTTAAACATTGCAAATCTATATACCATTAACTCATGTACAAAACTGGTATACCACATAAAACCTTTGCCAGTTTAAAAGCAGAAAATGAAGACTTCCTAAAATATTTTGCCAAATGTTCTCTCTCAAGAAAAATCACTAAATGCAATGCAATAAACATGTTATCTTATCTTCTAATGATTTACCTTTGGCAATGCAATCCTGTGACACAGTTCTGGAAGTTTTAACCACAAAAAAATGATGGTGGCATCTTGGGCCTGTTTACTTCTGGTAACTTAATGTGTTTTCTCTGTATGATTGGAGAGCTAGATATCGCAACAGGCTAATTCTGAAAATGTATATACGTTTCTGGAGATCGCGAATTATGTTGCCAGAAGTACGTATGGCTGCATTTCATCTTCAAAACGAATGCTACGGGAGCGTATGATGCTGTTCCCTTTCTAGCTTACCAGTTGACCACTTACCTCCATATGGATGGCTTTTCCGCTGTTACTAGTTAGTCCGGTAGCTCAACATGTACGTTGGCGGACTTGGGACACAGAGTGGAGAGTCCAGTGAAGAACGGTTCCAGAAGGCAGGTAAGATAAAATAAAAAATAAAATAAACAAGTAAATAATGGGATAAGAATATGGTCAAATCTGAAAATATGTTGTAAAATCTGGCTGCTTTAAGGGCTTTTCATTTTCTGGATTGATTTTAAAAACTGTCAGTTGGGTTTAGGGAAGGAGGTGGGCGGGTCAATCGGTGCTTTTTAAAACTATTGGTTGGGTTTAGGGAAGGGGGAGGGTGGGGTGATCGGTTGGTTGGTCAGTCAGTAAGTCAGTCATTCAGTCAGTCAGTCAGTCAGTCAATTGACAGCAGCCTCAGGTGGATTTACGTGAGAACAGCAGGGGCCAATGGCACTTGCGAGAGAAATTTGAGATCTGAAAAAGTTCACACAGCAGCCTCTGGTGAATACAAGAAAAAATTGCTCCAGGGACAAATTTTGCTCTCTCCAGATATGAATATAGGCGTACGTAATCAGAATGAGCCTGGGTTGAGTTTTATTTACATTTGGTCACATTAATGAGTCTCTGCTAAACAAATGATCCCACACATAAATAAATAAGCTTATTTGGAGAGGACAATGTGATTAGAAAATTTTGAGGGTTCAAAACTAATCCAAATACTGAGAAAATAAAGTTCATAGCAATGCATATTGCCATTCAAAAATTCAGTTTTGATATATTTAGAGTAGGGCGATTACAAAATATATTCATGGGACCTGATATTTATTTTCTGATCAAATTATTTTTGGCATAAAGAACAAATCGACACAATCAGTGTATTTTTGGTTACTGCTAAAAAAAAATATAGCCATGCACCATCAGACATCCAGCATTTCTTTCTTGATGTTTTAAATATTTACTTAAAAAAATAGATGGATGAAAACATGCCATACCCTATGTCATATGTTTTTAAATGCTATAAATCATGCTGTCAGTCCTCAGTCTTTCACTTGAAACAGAAACTAACTGCCTACCAACCTCTCAGAAGACCAAAGCAACTACTTAGCAATGTCGTGGCAGCCATCAACAAACACTAGCCTCATGGTGACAGCTTGCATGAACAAGCAACCAAAATGCATTCAATTCAAGCTATTCTTCACAGTCCTCCTCAGACTTTCACTAACCAAGAGAGAGGATGCATTATTACAGTAAATGAGATTTATCACTGCAGACACCCTGCTGCTATGTAGGCCTGAGAGGGTCCGCACACTGGCACTGATGGCAGTAAAGTAATGCACTCCTGGCCCGCTGTAACAGGGTTCTGGCACACTCTAGCACAACAACAAAACAAACTGCATAAAACGTCAAAATTCACAAGAGACAAACAACGATTACACATTGTCTTAACCACACAAGCAGTCATCTTAATTACACAAACTGTTAGATGGTCATCATGAATCTTCTTCTGTGGTTAATTAAGATCCTCAAACCAGCAAATGCCATTAAATATGGAACAGGACGTTTTTTTCTCCCTGTTTTTCAGAGTTGTGTTTTTCGATGAGCTCCAAAGACAGTTTTTAAATATTCATGAATTTGTAATGAAAGGAAAAGAGCAAAGAAATGCTGTCGTCTCATTTTCAACATCTCGCTCAGCTCTTCCAGGGCTGATTGAAGAGGTGTGTCTGTGTATTCTCAGCCTTTATAAACATCCTCTCGGAGATCAGTTACTGGCAGCATATGTGCACACACAGCCGAGGCCGTCTCACTGTAACACACAGCAGAGCCCTGAGCTCCAACATACCGCACATACTTCACAGAACAGGCCCACTTTCAAGAGGGACAAACGTTTATGGAAATCACTAGACAAGACATGCGAGACGAGTCTGCGCCACGTTTTATACACTTAACAATCTTCCACTGTCTAAGATATATTTATATTATTCTTATATACAATATAAGACATTTGACAAATATGAAATTTCCATAATATCTCTACTTTTTGTCTTATTTCTGCAGATTCACAATGCTGTTTAAAAGTTTGTGGTTTGTACGATTTTTATTTTATAAATCTTAAGTACTATACTTTTTAGCATTCTGTTGTTCAAAAATTAATCGTTGGCATAAAAATAGCACAATAGTTTTAAACATCATTAAAAATGATAAAAAGGGTGGCGTGATGTCGCAGTGCGTAGCGATGTCGCCTTACAGCAAGAAGGTCGCTGGTTCAAGCCTCGGCTTGGTCAGTTGGTATTTCTGTGTGGCGTTTGCATGTTCTCCATGTTCGATTGGGTTTCCTCTGGGTGCTCCGATTTCCACAAGTCCAAAGACATGCAGTATAGGTGAATTGGGTTAGCTAAATTGGACGTAGTGTATGAGAGTGGATGGATGTTTACTAGTGATGGGTAGCAGCTGAAAGGGCATCCGCTGTGTAAAACATATTCTGGATAAGTTGGCAGTTCATTCTGCTGTGGCGACCCCTGATTAATAAAGGCACTAAGCCGAAAAGAAAATGAATGAATAAATAAAAATGATAAATGTTTCTTGAGCATCAAACTAATTTTCCCCTATTTTTTTTCAGCTCAGCCCCTTTATTCATCAGGGCTCACCAAAGCAGAATGACCGTCAACTTATCCAGCAAATGTTTAACACAGCGGATACCCTTCCAGCTGCAACACAGCAATGGGAAATCAAACAAACATATACAAATAAATTGTGAAACATCATGTGACACTAAAACTAATGTTGTAATAATGTCAGTGTAAAATTCAGCATTCAGAATAACATTTATAAAGAATAAATCCCATTTTAATGTTTAAAAACAGATGACAGTTAACTTCTAAAGTTTCAGAAACTAATTTCGAGAGGAGCATGTGATATGATTGATCCCTCATCTGTAATCATTAGTAAGCCAATCAGATTAATCCAAACTCACTATAAGTAGCCTATCTAAAACTACTCCCTTATCTTTTTCCAGAGAAACCACTCTTTCACCCCATCTCCCCCTTTTTTCCTCTTTTACCAGGGGGAGCTCTCGAGAACTACCTGATCTTGCACCCACTTACATACTCATTGACCAGGTGGGAGCCCTAGGCCTAATTATCTCAGAGCTCAGGGTTCTCTACCAGGACAGCATGCAAAACCTGCTATTATTATCAAGCAAGTGTGGACTCTTGAATTATTTTACAATATGACAGTATTTCACAATTTTGAAGCATCCGCTGTGAGTTATCACTTGAATGTTATTACTCGATTAAATGGGTGTTATCAGTGGTTATCAGCTGATAAATATGGGCAAGTAGGGGATTTCTGCGACTACTGGTAGGCTCAGAAGGCTGTTATCATCCATCCACATGGTTAATCAGCTATACTAGAGAAGACTCCAGATCCAGATCTGTTTTTACATTACTGTTACGGTTGGGTCTAGGGTTGGGGTAGACATTAATAAAATACAATTAATAGGACATTTACTAAATATTATAAATAATTATTGTGGTTTATAAGCTATACTAATAGAGAATACTCTAGATCCAGATCTGTTTTTACATTACTGTGATGGTTGGGTTTAGGGTTGGGATAGGGGTAGACGTTAATAAAATACAATTAATGGGAAATTTAATAGATAATATAAATAATTCTTGTTAACTTCCAGCCGCAGCCATATGTGATCTATAGCTGAATAACCATGTGGATGGGTGTTAACAGCCTTTTGAGCCTACCAGTAGGTGCAGAAGGCCCCTACTGGCCCATATCTATTAGCTGATAACGCCCATTCAATCAAGTGATAACAATCGAATCAACTACCTTAATAAAGGACTTGCAAAAATATTTTCAAAATTTTATCAACCAAAAACTTTTAAAAGTGTAGAAGATGTAAGCTTGGCAGTTGGCACTAATCAGCCCCTTTTACACATACAGACCTTTCAGGAAAATTAATGGATAATGTGTGAACAGGCAATTTTTGAAAATACCGGTAAATTTATTCCGGCAATTTTCCGAAACGAGAAGTTGTAACAATATCTGTAATTTGCCAGAATGCTGCTCTGTGTGAACGTAGAAAGAAAATGAGGTATATGCACACGGCCTTTTATTTTTCAGCCAGGCAGCCCAAGCCCAGTCTTTCCATTACAAAATTGTCACGTTTAAGATCTTATTTCTTTAAAAATCAGCGATCTTCACTGCCTGTTAGATATACGATATGAAGTGGGTCTCAGATCGGACAAGAAGCACTGCATTAAATTCCGTTTACCCCCACCATGTCTTTAAAATATGGCAGTTTATTTTACCCCAGTATTTTCAATGGAATTTCTGAGCTAGCCTGTTGCTACTGACGGCGCTAGTGGTTACAACAGCCTTTTAGCTAGCGTTTTACACTTGAAAAACTAAATGAATGCTTAAGTCTATTTAACTGAATGTATTTTAATTACATTACAACATCAATGCTGTAAAAACAACCTTGTGAAATTGAAAACACTCACATTAAGCTTTCACCGGAAGTTTATCATTGGCTATAAAACTCTAGCTGTGCATAGAGCCCATTGCCGAAAAGAGCTTTTTCATGTTTTAGAACGCACTGACGTGGGACACTACTCCAGCCAAACAGAACATTCAGACGCAGTCACATCCGCGCTGTTTATGAAAATAAAAGCCTTTGAATATTTTTCCTGACACATTTAGTTGCTAGATGTTAGTCAGAAAACATTTCTATGTTCCTTCATGCTTATACCGCTGTTTGATTACCTTCAAGCTCTGCTTTAGTTGCTTGACGCGTGTGCAAGTAAAGTGAAGGAGTGCTCTGGTGAGCGCCAGCACACACACATATTACGTACTTCTCGACATGCAAAAGTGTTCCTCCATGTTTTCATCAAAGTTGTTCACAATACTTATCCATCCACAGAATTTGTAATTAATGTAATCAAATGTGTAGACATTTAGCTGCGGTTCCTCCTTTGGATGTCTCTGGGACAAAACAGCTGCATGAATGCTAAAGCTTTAAACCAAAGTAAAACCATCAACAAAAGTCCGACCCAGTGTTGCCAGATATAGCTGACTTTTTCCAGCCCAAAATATTAGCCAAAATGCACAAAAAACAGCCAAAATACTAGAATAATATTTTATTTAATTTTAATTAATTTAAATTAACATAGTTACTTTAACTGTCATCATTTTTAACCATACACCAACTAACACCAGCAGTCACAGAACCACAGCATAACCAAAACACTACCCCCCTCTGACCCACACACTGCACTTAATGTTGTGTAGATTACACTACCTATTAGAGTATGTTTTACTTTCGAAATGGGGATATAAATTCGTCTTATTTGGCATTTCAAATTCTTGTGAACATGATAAGGTGGTGCTTGTAGTTAATCAGACAACACTTCTATGTTCGTTCTTGTTGTCAATTGTGGAAAAAATTATCGATAAAAGTGTCATTATAAAAACCACTGTGAGTTTAACTGCAGATGCACGTACACACAAAGGGGAGTGAGATTTGTCCAGGGAGTCAGATTTTGATACAACTTTCCTTCACCTCCCCTTGCGGGTGGGCTCACATGGATTACGATATGCACTGGTCACTACTAACTGAATGGAGTAGGAGAACACAGTAATGTTTGTTGAATAAGTTGCATATAAAAGTAACGTTTCAAAACCGCCCCAATTTTGTCAACCAGCCTATGCCATTTTTTACCCACACTATCAAATTCAAAAACGTCCAAGTGGGTGGGAAACCACCCAATCTGGCAACACTGGTCTGACCCCTTCTATGTTTACAAATACAAGCGCAGCTGTTTAAAGGTCATTTCTGGTTAATGATGTCAGAATTCGCCTGTATTTTGGAATAGATGTGTGAATAGTATTTTCCGGAAAAATTCCGGAACGTCCCTGCTTGTGTGAACAGTTTTTGAGTTTACTAGTAAAGTCGTTCCAGAAATTTTTCTGGATATTTACCAGTATCGCTGTGTGAAAGAGGCTTATGTGTGAACCATTGGTTATTTCTTTTCTACACAGAATATTTCAGATTTATAGTTAATGAGAATACAGAAAAACTATGAACAAAAAATAAATCACTGCAGCAAATGCCTTACTGATTCATGGTTAAAAACTACCAGCATTACAGCCTTTAACTGGATGGTCCAGAAGAACCATCTCTGCTATGTGCACAACATGTTTTGAATAGAAGCATGGACTAAACGTCAAATCATTGTTACGTAGTGTGCTTATATGGGGCACAAGGCCAAAGTCACCTGCTTGCATAAAATTCACCTCACATGGTATATTCTCAGCCTCCAATATCACGTCACACAGAGAAATCCTCTCTCTAAAGCCAACCTTACATTAACCCAGTGTTGTCCTTCGACCTAGTAAGCCAACTGTGTAAGCCAACACATCTTTATGTCCATCCCAAAGGTGTTGATCTCTGCGCATAGTCCTGCTTTCTGACAAGTAAACAGACTTCTTTGTAGATGGGCATCCTGTCCTCAGTTCACCAGAAGCAGGAGCTTGCTAATGCGCTAACGTATAGCAAAGCCTCTCACACTGAGACCCATGCTCAAGATAAAGACTTATTGAAGACTGTCTAACACTCAAAAAACACTTAAAAAAAGCATATATAATGTTCATCAAAACATCAAAGTTGACTTGATATTGTCTAATGACGGGAATGAAAGGACCACAAAGTCAGTCTTAAACTCTGACCTTCAGGTGTCAGCTTTCTCAGACAGCTCTGGTCTATGCTCATCCCTCGACCCTAAGCTGCCTTGTTGGCATGCTACAGATTTAACTCCAGCCGATTAGCCTCTTAGCTTGTCAGTCCAACGTATACCGTGTCAAAGACCATTAGTAGGATTTTGATTGTTCCAATGTACCAGTAATATAGTGATTATAGTCTTTGAGAAAGATTTGTGCAGCTGATCTTTGCTTTTGTCATGTTTCAAGTCATTTAGCAATTTCCAATTGTGTACAATAACAAACCACAAATACTTCAATTACTGTAATTGAGTGGTTTTTCTCAGAAATTACGTGTGTACTTAAGTACATTTGAGTGATTACTTGGTACTTTAACATGCAGTCGTTACTTTGTATATTTTTCCTATCAACTGTGATTGGCTGAGCAAAATAATTAGTGATTCCATGATTTCTGTCCAATCAAATCATGCATGGAAAAATCACATCAGATTCACAAACAAAGACACTTTATAAATGCAGCGTCTACAGTATAGAAGCAAGTGTCCAAGAAAACACTGATAGACTTCCTGTCACTGACGAGAGATGCTAGATGCCTCATATGTATATATATATGTATATATATATATATATATATATATATATAT
>CAIGQZ010007154.1:6783565-6799861 GCA_903798205.1 Danio tinwini
GTTGGAAGTAGTGTTGGTGTTGCGGTCTGTGTGAGTCCTAATGCCCCAGTATAGTGAAAGGGAAAATATATTGTCAGTGTTTGTCATCTTTCAGATGAGATGTTAAACCAAGGTCATGACTCTCTGTGGTCATATAAAATCCCATGACACTTTTTGTAAAGAGTAGGGGTGTAACCATGGTGTCCTGGCCAAATTCCCACCATCAGCCTATCCACATCCACCGAATTGGCTCTATCACAATCTCTCCACTCCACCAATAGCTGGTGTGTGGTGAGCGCATTGAAACCATTGTCCTGTGACAGCCGTCGCATCACCCAAGTGGAGCTGCACGCTGGTGATGGTGTAGAGAGACCCCCCACCCCCCATGATTGTGAAGCGCTTTTGGTGTAGGGCCCTACACAATAAATGTGCTATACAGTGCATCCGGAAAGTACTCATAGTATTCACAAAAGTATTCACTTTTTCCATGTTACAGTCTTATTTCAAAATGGATTCAATTCATTTATTTCCTCAACATTCTACACACAATACCCCATAATGACAATGTGAAAAACGACAATTTGAAATTGTTGCAAATTTATTAAAAATAAAAAACCTGAAAAATCACATGTACTTTGCTGTGAAGCTCTAAATTGAGGTCAGCTACATTCTGTTTCCACTGATCATTCTTGAGATGTTTCAGCAGCTTAATTGGAGTTCACCTGTGGTAAATTCAGTTGATTGGACATGATTTGAGAAGGCATACACCTGTCTATATAAGGTCCCAGGGTTAACAGTGCATGTCAAAGCACAAACCAAGCATAAAGACAAAGGAATTGTCTGTAGGCCTCCAAGACAGGATTGTCTTGAGCAACAAGGCTGGGGAGGGTTACAGAAAAAAAATTCTGCTGCTCTGAAAGTTACAATGAACACAGCGGCCTCCATAATCAGTAAGTAAAAGATGTTTGGATTCACCAGGACTCTACCTAGAGCTGGAAGGCCATCTAAGCTGAGTGATCAGGGGAGAAGGGCCTTAGTCAGGGAGGTGATCAATAACCCGATGGTCACTCTGTCAGAGCTCCAGCGTTCTTCTGTGGAGAGAGAACCTTACAGAAGCTATCCACCGATAAGGCCTGAATAGTAAATTGGCCAGACGGAAGCCACTTAGTAAAGGGCACATAGCAGCCTGCCTGGAATTTGCCAAAAGGCATCTGAAGGACTCTCAGTCCATAAGAAACAAAATTCTCTGGTCTGATGAGACTAAAATTGAACTCTTTGGAGTGAATGACAGGCGTTACATTAGGAGAAATCCAGGCACCTCTCATCACCAGGCTAATACCATCCAGCAGCATCATGCTGTGGGGATGTTTTTTAGCAGCAGGAACTGGAAGACTAGTCAGGATAGACTGAAAGATGAATGCAGCAATGTACAAAGACATCCTGAACAAAAACCTGTTCAGAGTGCTCTTGACCTCAGACTGGGGCAAGGGTTCATCTTCCAAGAGGACAATGACCCAAAGCACACCGCAAAAATATTAATAGAGTGGCTTCACAACAACTTGTTGAATGTCCTTGAGTGGCCCAGCCAGAGCCCAGACCTAAATCCTATTGAACATCTCTGGAGAGATCTGAAAAAGGCTGTACACTGTCGCTTCCCATTCAACCTGATAGAGCTTGAGAGGTACTGCAAAGTGGAATGGGCAAAAATTCCCAAAGACAGGTGTGCCAAGCTTATGGCATCATATTCAAAAAGACTTGAGGTTGTAATTGCTGCCAAAGGAGCATCAACAAAGTATTAAACAAAGGCTGTGAATATGTACATGTGATTTTTTTAGCTTTTTTATTTTTAATAAATTTGCAACAATTGAAAAAAAAATTTCTTCACATTGTCATTATGGGGTATTGTGTGTAGGATTTTAAGGGAAATAAATGAATTTAATCCATTTTGGAATAAGGCTGTAACATAAAAAAGTTTTTTTTTTAAAGTGAAGCGCTATGAATACTTTCCAAATGCACTGTATAAATACACATTACATTACATTGTTTGTTTGTTTTTTGTATTTAGTTTTTTTTTTTTTTAAATAGCTTACACCAAACAAATTAAAGTGCTGCTGATCATCTTTATTTTTTACAAAACAGGAAACAAGTCCTGTATTCTGTCTTTCTGGCCACGAAAAAAAAACTTACCTAATGCAAAACAAATTTCATCATTAAACAATTTCAGTGTAAAAAAATATATACAGTGTCTTGTTATCTAATAATTCATTCCATTGTGAACCTAAGACAATATGCATGTTTTTCACAAACCTGTAACTGTCACCAGTTGCTAGGATGCGCCTTGATGTATGACTTGGTTGTCATGGAAATTATGCATAACTTGGATAGCTCATCTCGTAAGAGATCAACTGATATATTTACATTTACACACAACCAATAAAAAAGGATTTGAGTGCTTTATTTGCATTTAAACAGCTGAGCTGGAAAAAAAAAACCTTGCCAATATTACTTTGAGGGTCACTCACTTGTTGTTGTATATTTTATTTTCTGTTTAAGGATATTTCCAGAAAGCAAATTTTCTCTGAGTTTGTTAAAAATGAAAAGGGTAATATTTTGCAATGATGTTTGGTTAATTAATGTATGCTTAACACAAATATAAACACTATACTTTTGTGTTTGCTCCTATTTTTCACAAGCTCAGTTTGAAGATCTAATGGTTTTTTATGTACACTTTTTTTTTTCTTTCAACTATTGTTCACTTATAGGAAAAATTACCATGGAAGTCAATGGGTCCCAGCATTTTTCAAAATATCTTCTTTTATTTTTCTTTTAATAACTCAAATAGGTTTTAAACACATAAAGGGTAAGTAAATAATGAAATAATTTAAATTTTAGGGTAATCTATACCTTTAACAAAAACTAATGGAATTTATTGCTAAAGTGTGACTAATCCTGTCTAATTAAATTGCATGCTGATATATATTTATTAAATAAACTGTATAATATTAACATTCTCTAGTTACAAATTATATTTATAGATTTTTACATATTGTACAATTACATTTTTATTGAATTTTTAAAACATGTTTTAATTATTTCCTCAATTCTGTATTTTTTTTGTAAAAACCATGTTCCTCCTGGCATTCTGTGGCCATGTTTAAGGAGTATGGTGTCAGAGGTGCTCTGTTAAGGACTGTCCTGACTCCAACAGGGCTACCCTTTGTCACCAGTTCTGTTCATTATTTTTTTATGGACAGAATATCTAGACACAGCATAAGGCCAAAGGGGGTCTGGTTCGGGGACCAGAGGATTTCATCTCTGCTATTCATTGAACATGGACCTTCAGCTTGCACTGGGCCAATTTGCTGCCAAGTATGAAGTGGTAGGGATGATAATCAGCACCTCCATATCCAAGACCATGGTGCTCATCTGGAAAATAGTGGCAGAGAAGAGGAGTCCTTACCCGATGCAGAGGAGTTTAAGGCCCAATCCCAATTCTACCCCTTAGCCCTTCCCCTTACCCCTACCCTTCATTTTGCACGTTCACGTCAAGGGGTAGTGGTGTCCCAATTCTCTTTAGCTTGAAGGCGTAGGGCTAAGGGCAAGGGGTATTCACCCCATCGAACGAAGATTTTTCAGAGCACACTTGAAACGAAGGGGTAAGTAGTTTCCCAGAATACACCTGCCACAACGGCAGTATTGCTGAACCCGGAAGTAAGGAGATCCACAAATTAGTATTTTTTTTTGTCATTATTACAAATTTTTACAACAAACAAACACATGTTTTAATATATTCATAACCGCATTCGTGTTTTACCGTCATGCTTTAAAAAAAAACGCAAAAAAAACACTAAATTTCGCGATCTATAATCCATAATCATAACTCCTGTACAGCAGTTCCACAACATTCTGACACTCAATGCCACTGTCTAGTGGCTGAGAATGAGCATTTTACAGTGTCTGCTATAATGTTAATGTTGTTTTCGACTGTTTACATAAATGAATACGGCCACTGTGTAAATACACAGTACAGTTACGATCTTATTGCCACATTAGATTGTTATGATAACATAATCTATGCCTTCAGTGATTTCCTGAAGATAAACACCAAAAAATAACACAACTGGAATAACTACAGCAGTCGCGATTGTCTGATCTTTTATTAAGCAAGAGATTGCGATGACAAATGATGACGTATGCAGGTGTTGAAGTGCTGTCCCAATTCTTAGGGGTAAATTTTGAAGCCTTTCCCCTTAACCCCTGGTTGTAAGGGCCAAGGGGAAGGGGAAGAGGAAGGGGTAGGGGTACAAAAATAGAATTGGGATTGGGCCTAAGTATCCTGGGGTTTGTTCACTAGTGAGGGAAGAATGGAATGTAAGATTGACAGGCGGATCAGTGCAGCGGCACCAGTAATGCGGTGGATGTACTGGTCCATTGTGTTAAAGAAGAAGCTGAGCCGAAAGGCAAAGCTCTCGATTTACAGATCAATCTACTTTCCTACTCTCACCTATGATCATGAGCTTTGGGTCATGACCGAAAGAATAATATCTTGGATACAAGTGGCGAAAATAAGTTTTCCTTAAAGATAGGGTGAGGAGCTCTGTGACCAGGAAGGAACTCCTGTTAGTAGATTGGCTGCTCCTCCACATAGAGAGAAGCAAGTTGACGTGGCTCTGGTATCTGTTTCGGATGCCTCCTGGACTTCTACCTAGGGAGGTGTCCCTCAAGGAGGAGACCCTAGGGAGGACCCAGGACATGCTGGAGGGACTATGTCTCTCGACTTGCCTGGGAACGCCTCGGGATCCCCCTGGAGCAGCTGTAGGATGTGTCTGGGGAGAAGGAAATTTGAGCTTCTCTACTGAGATTGCTGCCTCAGCGACCCAGACAATGGATGGATGGAGAGAAAATGCTTGAATGCCGATGAACTGAACCTGCAGATGACGTTCATGTCATGTTTCACAGCCATAACTTTTGATTTATACATAATTTTTTGTGCCCAAATTCCCAGATCGTACATGTTAAATAGTTAATTCACAATTCCAACATTGTGGAAACCATATAGCCCAACAACATACTAACAAAATAAAAAATCATTTTATCTTCTTAAAATATTGACTCTCATGGTTGCCAAGGCAGTGATAAACCTCGAAGCAGGGCGAGAAAGAAAAAAAAGATATGAAAAGATGAAGAAAGATGATTCCAAGCTGTGACAGGAAGAGTGTATTGACTGGTTTCGTTCGCTCATGGCTTTTAATTTCCCTGACTGGCTTTCCACCCTCCAGTGTGTGATGGATGAGAAGAGGCTTCAATCACAATCCACAGCCAGATGAGACACGTATGTGCGCACAGCCTGACAACACATCACACTTACAATGAACAGCCACGCTGTAACACACTGCACTTGGACGTTTGACAGCAGTAACTGCAGTGTGTTGACCGCTGATCGAACGCTACCGCAATTTAACACAATCTCAGTCCGACAAGCATCCACATTTGCACACGTAGCACAACACAGCATAATAAACTGTTTTGGGAGCCCCTTAATAATAATAATAATAATAATAATAATAATAATAAATCCCACATGTCTTTCCATTTTGATTAATGGACAGTCTTTTATTAGTCCAGAATAAACATTTACATATATGAATAACATATGAACCTATGAATAATTAACCTATGAATAATTAACAGACTCATTTCTTGTGGCCTTCAGGAGAGGATGGAGGTACTTGCTTCTCTAACATTCCTCACACTCGGTGCAAAAACTTGAGTTTCAGCAAAGCATTCATCAAAACACCTTTTCTGCATTTTAATTTTTCAGAGTCAGTGACACATTGGATGAGGTGATCTATCTTGTTCGATGAAGGGAGGCGAAGAGACGAGGGCATGAATTCTGATGTGTGGTGGGTCGGGCGCAGAGGAGGGTGTGTGGATATGAGCGCAGAGGCCGAGGTAATTAGAGGTCTTTTAGAGTAATCATTCCATCATAACAGAGGAGATATTTAGTCTAGACTTCTTGCGTGAAAACACTCCCAGCAGACACACAATATCATAAGACGGTAATATTAGGTTAGATTTAGGTAGCCAGTGTCTAAGGACAATGTTATTTTGACATCCAATAAAGACGTGAAATGACGATGATATTTTGTTGATTTTAGGTTGTGTTGGAAAGTGATCAAAATCTAACGTCGAGCCAACATCTCAAACCAACGTCATATTGACGTCAAATACTGACGTTTATTCGTCAGGTATGGCAACCTACCATTTAGGTTGCGTTTGAAAGTAATCAAAATGCAACATCTGTCCGATGTTGGACATTGACGTCAGCTTGATGTTGGACATTTACATCAACCCGATTTTCATTTACAAATAAAATGCAACGACCCACAATGTTGGAGTACAATGTAATCTGACGTTATGTTGACATCCTGTGCCTGCTGGGACTAAGAGACATATAAACATTGAAGCATAAAACACAAAACAGTGGTGTGACAGCGTGTTTCCCTCCTTAATGATGTCTTATTATTTGGATGTGTCACACTTAAATGTTTCATATCATCAAACAAGTTAAAATATGTCAAAGCTAACACAAGGAAACACATTGTGCAGTTTTTAAATGTAGGTTTTTTATTATTAAGGGAAAACAAAACCCAAAACTATAAGCCCTGTGTGAAAAAGCCTTTGACTAATATTTAGTTAATATTAAGATTAGATTTTTTAATAGATTAGATTCAACTTTATTGTCATCACACATGTACAAGTACAAGGAAATGAAATGCAGTTTAGGTCTAACCAGGAGTGCAATAGCAGCAAGTGCAGGATACAGGTATTAGTTATAAAGTGCAGTTATAGAAAAACTATGGTGATATTTACAAATGGATGTACTATGAACATTATATACAGGTTGTGTTAGCTATGAACAGATTTACAATAGATGGATAAATGTACAGGTTGCTATTAATAATCAGAAGTGTGCAGATAGATAAACATAATTACAAATGTATATGTACAGTGGGTGTGTACATAATTTACAAATGTGCAGTAGGTATGTACAGTTCAAATAAATGAATCAGTGCAATGAATATGTGCAATTTTTAAATGTGCAAATGTTAAGTAGTGCAGTGATTATGAGGAGTCTGAGTTGATGAGGAGAGGAGAGTGGGGTGTGTATTAGGGGGGCAAAAAGTCAGTGGGAGTCCCTGTTCAAAAGGGAGACAGCTCTGGGGAAGAAGCTGTTCTTTAGTCTGCTGGTTTTTTTGTCCGGGGGAGCCTGAAGCGCTTGCCAGAAGGCAGGAGAGAAAACAGTCTGTGAGCAGGGTGAGAGGAATCTTTAAGAATACTGCGTGCTCGGCGCAGACAGTGTTTCCTCTGGATGTCCTCTATGGCTGGCAGTATGGTCCCTGTGATGCGTTGGGCAGTTTTCACCACCCGCTGCAGTGCCTTACGCTCCGCAACAGAGCAGCTTCCATACCAGACTGTGACACAGTTCGTCAGGATGCTTTCTATTGTGCAGCGGTAGAAGTTCACCAAGACGGCTGATGACAGCTGGTTCTTCTTAAGTTGCCTTAAGAAAAATAGGCGCTGGTGAGCCTTCTTGACCAGGCTGGAGGTGTTGGTGGTCCAGGAAAGGTCCTTGGAGATGTGGGTCCCCAGGAACTTGAAGGATGATACAGGCTCGACGGCCATCCCATTGATGTAGATGGGATCATGTGAGCCTGTTCGTCCCTTCCTGAAGTCCACAATGAGCTCCTTGGTTTTGTCGGTGTTAAGGAGCAGATTATTGTTGGTGCACCACGTGGCCAGATGCTGTATCTCCTCCCTGTAGGCAGTCTCATCATTGTTGCTGATTAGACCAATCACTGTGGTGTCATCTGCAAATTTGATGATGGCGTTGGATCTGTTCACAGGCCTACAGTCGATGGTGAAAAGGGAGTAGAGGAAGGGGCTCAGCACACAGCCCTGTGGTACACCAGTGTTGAGTGTGACGGTGGTGGAGCAAATGTGGTCTGATCTAACATTCTGAGGTCTGTTAGTCAGAAAGTCCATAACCCAGTTACAGAGAGACGTGTCTATAACCAGGTCTCTAAGTTTGATCATTAACTTAGAGGGTATGACAGTGTTGAATGCTGAGCTGAAGTCAACAAACAGCATTCGTGCATAAGTGTTTTTATTGTCCAGGTGTGTGAGTACAGAGTGCAGCGATATGGAGACCGCATCTTCTGTACTCCTGTTGCCACGGTAGGCAAACTGATGTGGGTCCAGTGTGGATGGCAGAGAGTCTTTCAGATGTGCCAGGACCAACCGCTCGAAGCACTTCATGATGATGGGTGTGAGTGCTACCGGGCGGTAGTCATTCAGGCATGTTGGGCTGGAGTGTTTCGGCACTGGCACAATAGAGGTGGTTTTAAAGCATGTTGGCACAGCTGCTAGGTTAAGGGACAGGTTGAAAATGTCTGTGAATACCCCAGCGAGCTGTTCTGCACATGCTTTGAGGACACGCCCAGGAATACCGTCTGGTCCAGCAGCCTTACGCACATTAATCCGACTCAGTGCGGTGTAGACTTCTGAGGAGGTGAGTGTAATGGGTGAGTGGTCGGTTGAGGAAGTGATCCTGATGTAGGGTTCATTATTGTCTCTTTCAAAGCGGGCATAAAAGTCATTAAGCTCGTTCAGGAAGGAGACATTTGTGGCTGTGGGTGTGGAATGGCTGGATTTGTAGTTGCTGATGGCCTGTATGCCCTGCCACATGCGCCGAGGATCAGAGTTGGAAAAGTGCTCCTCTAGCTTTAGCTTGTAACAGTGCTTGGCCTTTTTGATGCCCCTCTTCAGATTAGCCCTGGAAGTGCTGTAGGCCTGTGCATCCCCTGATCTGAAGGCAGTGTTGCGTGCCTTCAGCAGGAGGCGCACCTCCTTGTTCATCCATGGCTTTTGATTTGGGTATGTGGTGATCTGTTTCTGGGTTGTAACACTGTCAATGGTGGTGTTGATGTATTCCAGAACAGAGGAAGTGTAGCTGTTAATGTCTGTGTGAGAGCCACATGTGGCCTGGGAAGCAAACATACTCCAGTCTGTGTGTTGAAACCTGTCCTGGAGTGTGGAGTCTACCCCCGCTGGCCACACTTTGATGGTCCACACTGATGGCTTCACACGGTTGATGAGGGGTGAGTATTGGGGGGTGAGGAACAAAGAAAGGTGATCTGATTGACCCAGGTGGGGGAGGGGGGTAACAGCATAGGCTTCAGCCATGTTTGTGTATACCTGGTCCAAAGTCTTGTTTCCCCGTGTGTGACAGAAAATGTTTTGATGGAATTTGGGGAGCACTGTCTTTAAGTTTGAGTGATTAAAATCCCCCGCAACAATAAAAGCAGCCTCCGGGTGAGCAGTCTGTTGTTTGCTGATGGCTGCATGAAGTTCATTCATAGCAAGCTTTGCATCAGCATCGGGTGGAATATAAGCAGCGATTATAAAGGTGGAGGTGAACTCTCGTGGCAGATAAAACGGTCTGCATTTGACCATCAGAAATTCCAGGTTAACAGAGCAATGTCTCCCAACGATGACAGAGTTTGTGCACCACGCTTTGTTAATATAAATGCATAATCCTCCGCCTCGGGTCTTACCGGAGTCATCCGCCGCTCTGTCTGCTCGGAATGTCTCATGCTCAGTTAAAGATACAGCGTTGTCTGGTATCCCGCTGTTTAGCCATGTTTCTGTGAAAATCATGACATTACAGTTCCATAATCTTTTGCTGTGGTTGATGCGCAGTCTAATCTCATCCATTTTGTTCACCAGGGACCGTACATTGGCGAGGAAGATGCTGGGTAAAGAGAGCCAGTGTGGTGTTAGCTTTAGCTTAGCTCTTAGCCCGCCGCGCTTCCCCCGACTTTGTTTACGTTCGCATCGCCGTCTCCGAGCACTTCCGCCCGGCCGGACAGAGCGCTCAGCCTCGGGTGTCCTGGCGATCTCTGGGATGAGTCGTAATTAATAATATTAGTTTGATGATCTGAAACATTAAAGTGTGAAAAACATGCAAAAAAAAAAAAAAGAAACCAGCAAAAAAAAAAAAAATTTCACACCACTGTAAAGTACCACATCTATTTATTATATATCTGGAGTTAGGAAGACTTCATTTATTTTTTATTTATTTATTTTAACCCCTTCAGGCCCAAATTATGTTCCAAGTTTCTAAAAAAATGTAAAAGTATGTTTTCACAGTTCTTGAGGCTCCTACAAATGAGACCAAATTATAATAATAAAAATTCAACACCCTTTGGATATATAAAGGGTACATAAGTATATATGTTTTGTCCATTTCAGTGGGCATCAAGTCAGAACAGCTGTACTTCATTTTCTTTTCAGCTTAGCCCCTTAATTAATCTGGGGTCACCACAGCTGAATGAACCGGCAACTTATCCAGCATATGTTTTATGCAGCGGATGCCCTTCCAGCAGCAACCCATCACTGGGAAACATCCATACACTCTCATTCATTAACACTCATACACTACGGACAATTTAGCTCACCCAATTCTCCTGTACCGCATATCTTTGGACTTGTGTGCACTCTCAGAAATAAAGGTACACAAGCTGTCACTGGGGTGGTACCTATTCAAAAGGTACACATTTGTATTTAAAGGGTCCATATTGGTACCTCAAAAGTATATAGTGGTACCTAAAAATTTTAAGAGGAATATTTTTGTACTTTTTAGGTACTAATATGTACCCTTGAGGTATTAATATGGACCTTTTAGGTACAAATTTGCACCTTTTGAAAAGGTACCACCCTAGTAACAACTCGCGTACCTTTATTTCTGAGAGTGTGGGAAACCGGAGCACCCAGAGGAAACCTACGCGAACACAGGGAGAACATGCAAACTCCACACAGGAACACCAACTAACCCAGCCAATGCTCGAACCAGTGACCTTGCTATTGCTGTGAGGCAATAATGCTACCCACTGCGCCACTGTGCATCCCTCCCAAACATTATACCAACATAAAATACAAAAAAGAAAACATACATGATTGCTTGTATAATCTCAAAATTTTATTTTCAAAATCACAAACATTAAGATTGCAGCATTTTTAATTTTGAAGTTTTTGTTTTATAGATTGCACCTTGTTTATAACAAACTTCATCTTCATATCTTCATCTTCCTCATCACTCCACATATTGGGCACATCTGAGATATTTCCATCTGCTTTATGAACAAGAACTTCAAGATCTGTATATTCTGCAAATGAAATTGTTTCAGCAATGAATTAGTACACCGTTATAGTTTTTTTTATATATATAGAAAAAATCTGTATCACTGGTGATTTAATTTCAGTAACAGATTTTGAACTCATTGTCCATCCTAATGGACACACATATTTGAAAAAAATCTAAAGCTTGCTATGTTACAAACAATTTTAAACTTTAATTAGTGAGTGCAATCTCTCTTTTTTTACAAACAATCTATGAAATATTGGCAAACATATCTACAAATCTGAATCAAAATATTAACAATGTTTAAAACATTAACAAAAGCAAATGGGGCATGCGTCTGTGTCTGGAATGAAATAATGCCATGCTGCTTTTTGGTGTAAGAAATTATTTTTTCAAATTACAACATGCTGAGCCTTACTGCTGTTTGATTGGCTGACAATCGCCCAGGCTTTAAATTAGATGAAATGCTCAGGAAACACAAAAACATGGGCTGACATGTGATGTCTATTGTAATGGACACAGGGTCTCATTTTCATGTACAAATTCCAATATTAATAGACTGAAAATGTTTGATGAAATAATTTTTATAGGAAATATGTATATTTGTTTTTTATTTTGTTCATTTTATAAGACAGTTTCAGATTATGGCATGCATTCACTACCGTACATGCAATAATACAATGCTTAGATCAGATCTGCAATCCATTTTTAACAATGCCAGTCTGACATTGCATGTTGTTTGTAATAGAGATGCATTTGATCAAGCATATGGCTTCCCTTACATCAACACTATCAGAGGAAGATAAAGTCTAGGTGAGACCCAGGAGGTCCGCAGGGCACTCATCATTTACTGCATTAGCAGCAAAGTAGGGCTAAACCTTCAGTCTGCATGGTGATAATCCTAAACCATTTAAGTCAGTTAACTTTATTCACTTTGATGATCAGAGGAACCTCTCTCTGACTCACCTGCAATCGGTAAGTGGATTCGGGCCAGAAGGTTAATTCACAAGAGCAGTCCAGTGAGGCAACATCTCAGAAAAGAACATTAGCATAATGAGTGACAAGGAAGCCCTGCACGGAAACTGTACACAGTTAGAGAAGGTTGACATGAGGCTATCCAGATGAAGGACAAAAGGATGACCCCCTTTGTCAGTGCTGAACAAGGTACGGATACATATTTGACTACAGGGAGTCTTGACCAAATCTCTCATCGTTTATCAGAAGCTCATTTGGCAACATGTGGTTTCTTCCATAAGCCAGTCATTCCCATGCAAGAGAATGAGTCCGATCACACAGTAACATGGGTAGAGCCAGTCCCTTATGCCTCATTCACACAAACAGCGACTTTGTAGCTGCCTGTCACTCTGGGTGCAAACGCAGGTCTGTGTAGGTCAACAGCATGGAGAATACAACTGGCCTCTAAGCGAGCTGAGAGAGGATCACGTAAGCTCTACTGGTGCTCCTATTGGCCGTCACACAAGAAAGTCGCTCTTCATTTGCATAAAGTTGAAGAATTCTTAGCTTTGTTGCTCGACATGCCCACCTGGCCAATGGTTGCTGTCACACACGTAGACGGAGGTCGCCGGAAGTCACTCACGCTCCGTTTAAATGAATGGTCGCTTGTTGCTTTGCCGCTGCGAGTCGCTCGTAGTATGAATGAGGCTTGAAGCTGAAAACATTATATGGCTGAACAGAGTCCTGATCTAAATCTGATTGAAAATCTCTAGTAAATAATTAGTGACAAAGCTATGGCTCAGAAAGCACTGCAATTATTGAACTGTGCAAAAGATTGAGAAAGATCAGCGTGAGGGACCAGTGATGTCTGTGAAAGACTAGTGATGTGCTGTGAGAGACTAGTGATGTCCAGAGAGAGACTAGTGATGTGCTGCGAGAGACTAGTGATGTGCTGTGAGAGACTAGTGATGTCCTGAGAGAGACTAGTGATGTGCTGAGAAAGACTAGTGATGTGCTGAGAGAGACTAGTGATGTGCTGTGCGAGACTAGTGATGTGCTGAGAGAGACTAGTGATGTGCCGAGAGAGACTAGTGATGTGCTGTGAGAGACTAGTGATGTGCTGAGAGTGACTAGTGATGTGCTGAAAGAGACTAGTGATGTGCTGTGAGAGACTAGTGATGTCTGTGAAAGACTAGTGATGTCCTGAGAGAGACTAGTGATGTGCTGAGAGAGACTAGTGATGTGCTGAGAGTGACTAGTGATGTCCTGAGAGAGACTAGTGATGTGCTGTGAGAGACTAGTATTGTGCTGAGAATGACTAGTGATGTGCTGAGAGAGACTAGTGATGTGCTGAGAGTGACTAGTGATGTGCTGAGAGAGACTAGTGATGTGCTGAGAGAGACTAGTGATGTCTGTGAAAGACTAGTGATGTCCTGAGAGAGACTAGTGATGTGCTGAGAGAGACTAGTGATGTGCTGAGAGTGACTAGTGATGTCCTGAGAGAGACTAGTGATGTGCTGTGAGAGACTAGTGATGTGTTGTGAGAGACTAGTGATGTCCTGAGAGGCTAGTGATGTGCTGAGAGAGACTAGTGATGTGCTGAGAGTGACTAGTGATGTCCTGAGAGAGACTAGTGATGTGCTGAGAGTGACTAGTGATGTGCTGAGAGTGACTAGTGATGTGCTGAGAGAGACTGGTGATGTGCTGAGAGAGACTAGTGATGTGCTGTGCGAGACTAGTGATGTGCTGAGAGAGACTAGTGATGTGCTGAGAGAGACTGGTGATGTGCTGTGAGAGACTGGTGATGTGCTGACAGTGACTAGTGATGTGCTGAGAGAGACTAGTGATGTCTGTGAAAGACTAGTGATGTCCTGAGAGAGACTAGTGATGTGCTGAGAGAGACTAGTGATGTGCTGAGAGTGACTAGTGATGTCCTGAGAGAGACTAGTGATGTGCTGTGAGAGACTAGTGATGTGTTGTGAGAGACTAGTGATGTCCTGAGAGGCTAGTGATGTGCTGAGAGAGACTAGTGATGTGCTGAGAGTGACTAGTGATGTCCTGAGAGAGACTAGTGATGTGCTGAGAGTGACTAGTGATGTGCTGAGAGTGACTAGTGATGTGCTGAGAGAGACTGGTGATGTGCTGAGAGAGACTAGTGATGTGCTGTGCGAGACTAGTGATGTGCTGAGAGAGACTAGTGATGTGCTGAGAGAGACTGGTGATGTGCTGTGAGAGACTGGTGATGTGCTGACAGTGACTAGTGATGTGCTGAGAGAGACTAGTGATGTCTGTGAAAGACTAGTGATGTCCTGAGAGAGACTAGTGATGTGCTGAGAGAGACTAGTGATGTGCTGAGAGTGACTAGTGATGTCCTGAGAGAGACTAGTGATGTGCTGTGAGAGACTAGTGATGTGTTGTGAGAGACTAGTGATGTCCTGAGAGGCTAGTGATGTGCTGAGAGAGACTAGTGATGTGCTGAGAGTGACTAGTGATGTCCTGAGAGAGACTAGTGATGTGCTGAGAGTGACTAGTGATGTGCTGAGAGTGACTAGTGATGTGCTGAGAGAGACTGGTGATGTGCTGAGAGAGACTAGTGATGTGCTGTGCGAGACTAGTGATGTGCTGAGAGAGACTAGTGATGTGCTGAGAGAGACTGGTGATGTGCTGTGAGAGACTGGTGATGTGCTGACAGTGACTAGTGATGTGCTGAGAGAGACTAGTGATGTCTGTGAAAGACTAGTGATGTCCTGAGAGAGACTAGTGATGTGCTGAGAGAGACTAGTGATGTGCTGAGAGTGACTAGTGATGTCCTGAGAGAGACTAGTGATGTGCTGTGAGAGACTAGTGATGTGTTGTGAGAGACTAGTGATGTCCTGAGAGGCTAGTGATGTGCTGAGAGAGACTAGTGATGTGCTGAGAGTGACTAGTGATGTCCTGAGAGAGACTAGTGATGTGCTGAGAGTGACTAGTGATGTGCTGAGAGTGACTAGTGATGTGCTGAGAGAGACTGGTGATGTGCTGAGAGAGACTAGTGATGTGCTGTGCGAGACTAGTGATGTGCTGAGAGAGACTAGTGATGTGCTGAGAGAGACTGGTGATGTGCTGTGAGAGACTGGTGATGTGCTGACAGTGACTAGTGATGTGCTGAGAGAGACTAGTGATGTCTGTGAAAGACTAGTGATGTCCTGAGAGAGACTAGTGATGTGCTGAGAGAGACTAGTGATGTGCTGAGAGTGACTAGTGATGTCCTGAGAGAGACTAGTGATGTGCTGTGAGAGACTAGTGATGTGTTGTGAGAGACTAGTGATGTCCTGAGAGGCTAGTGATGTGCTGAGAGAGACTAGTGATGTGCTGAGAGTGACTAGTGATGTCCTGAGAGAGACTAGTGATGTGCTGAGAGTGACTAGTGATGTGCTGAGAGTGACTAGTGATGTGCTGAGAGAGACTGGTGATGTGCTGAGAGAGACTAGTGATGTGCTGTGCGAGACTAGTGATGTGCTGAGAGAGACTAGTGATGTGCTGAGAGAGACTGGTGATGTGCTGTGAGAGACTGGTGATGTGCTGACAGTGACTAGTGATGTGCTGAGAGAGACTAGTGATGTCTGTGAAAGACTAGTGATGTCCTGAGAGAGACTAGTGATGTGCTGAGAGAGACTAGTGATGTCCTGTGAGAGACTAGTGATGTGCTGAGAGTGACTAGTGATGTCCTGAGAGAGACTAGTGATGTCTGTGAAAGACTAGTGATGTCCTGAGAGAGACTAGTGATGTCCTGAGAGAGACTAGTGATGTCCTGAGAGAGACTAGTGATGTGCTGTGAGAGACTAGTGATGTGCTGTGAGAGACTAGTGATGTCCTGAGAGAGACTAGTGATGTGCTGAGAGAGACTAGTGATGTGCTGTGAAAGACTAGTGATGTGCTGTGAAAGACTAGTGATGTCCTGAGAGAGACTAGTGATGTGCTAAAAGAGACTAGTGATGTGCTGTGAGAGACTAGTGATGTGCTGTGAGAGACTAGTGATGTGCTGAGAGAGACTAGTGATGTGCTGAGAGAGACTAGTGATGTGCTGAGAGTGACTAGTGATGTGCTGAGAGAGACTAGTGATGTGCTGAGAGAGACTAGTGATGTGCTGAGAGTGACTAGTGATGTGCTGAGAGTGACTA
>CAIGQZ010007154.1:6809172-6820641 GCA_903798205.1 Danio tinwini
TTTTATGGGGGTGATAACTTTTTTTCGGCTGGCAGCTATCTTTCTGTCACGTGGGCGCCCGCTGAAGCTAAGCAGAACTGCGCTCAGTCAGTACCTGGATGCGAGACCACATGGGAAAGCTAAATGTTGCCAGAAGTGGTGTTAGTGAGACCAGCAGAGGGTGCTCAATCTGTGGTCTGTGTGGGTCCCAACGCCCCAGTATATTGATGGGGAGTCTATAGTGCTCAGTGAGCGCCGTCTTTTGGATGAGACATTAAACAAAGGTCCTTACTCTCGGTGGTCATTAAAAATCCAAGGATGTCCTTCGAAAAAGAGCAGGGCTTTAACCCCGGTATCCTGGCCAAATTTGCCCTCTGGCCTGTCCATCATGGCCTCCTAATCCTCCCCATATCATTATTGGCTTCATCACTCTGTATCCTCTACAACAATCACTTGGTGGCGTGCAGTCTGGCACAATATGGCTGCCATGTGTCATGCAGGTGGATGCTGCACACTGGTGGTGGATGAGGAGATTCCCCGCAAAAATGTGTAAAAGCGCTTTGAGTGTCCAGAAAAGCACTGTATAAATCTAAACAATTATTTAAATTTTTTAAATAAAAATGCTTTTATTCCAGGTGTAGGATTCTATTCTATCAGCCCAACGATGAAATCAGATGAATGGTCAAAGGTTAAATGCGTGTAAGCCTTTTCTAATGCTTTTGAAAAGAAATGTGCTATTTATTCATATTTGTTTTTCAATTGCGAATTTAATCTGAATTTTAAGTGTCAAATATAGACTGCATTTCAAAATTACAAATGAGTCACATTTGTTGTTCATAAATCAATTTAAAGTTTTGATTATATCTGATCCCATACTCTTCAGTTATACGTTCATTAGGGACCCAGAGCCACACAGAGTTTTCACGCCCCGGGGTTTACGTGTTTCTCACGGACAGGATCTCGACATTCTGAAGTTAGTCAGAGGATGAAGGGTTAACTAATACCCAATTAGTCTGATTGCCTCCTGCTCACTCATACTAAGAGTGCAGTAACTTTAGTAATTTCAATAGTACAACTTGCTAAATCAGCAATAACCTGAAATTGAATGTCTTCAAATTGTCTCGTGCAATTCGTTTGGATATCATGTACCAGCCTTCACATAATCTACTGGATATAAAAGATTTCAGGAGATTTCAGAATGCATCAAAACGTAACATTTTATTTTCCAGATGAAAGTGTATCACAGGTAATCATAGTTTGGGATTATTCATCAGTTTTAGTTTTTATATTTTTTATATTTTGAAATTGCTAAGTTTTAGTTTTTATTAGATTCAGTATTAGTTTTAGTTTTTTGTTTGCTGTTTTTTTTGTTTTTTTGTAAATTATGATTTTTATTAGGTGCATCAGGCATGTAAAAAGTAAGATGTTTGTGGATAAGTGCTTAAGTACTGGAGACGCAAATCGTTTCAAATGATTCAGTTGTATTTGGTGAATTAGCTCAACCGGTTCACTTAGAAGATCTGGTTAAAAAGAACGATTCGATCGCGATCACTAACACTGAAATAGAATCCATTATTGAGCACAAATGCGTTGAGTTAGTACTTAAGTGTCTACGCGGGTCATATTTAATGTTGTCACCGTGTTGCTGTGATGTCCAGTCGCTGTTTTTGTCATGGGAGCAACAGCGATTTGGCCATCAGGATTACAGTCCGAGGTAGTTCAGTAAAGTTAGCAAAAGATTCGCAGATAGAAACAATGTTTCGGGCATGAGTTTTTGATCCGGAAAATACGAATCTGCGAATCTGTTGCTAACTTTACTGAACTGTACGAGTTAACACCTGGCAGTAAATAGATTTACTCCTAAACATAAAGGCAAAAAATAAGGACGTTTTTGCTGTAGCTTTAGTTTATTTTAGTTAGTTTTGTACGTATAGTTTCGGTTAGTTCTAGTTTTTTATTTTTAACTTTCATTTTTATTTTAGTTAAGGAAAAAGTTTTTTTCAATTCTAGTTTTCGTTCATCCTTGTTAATATCCTCCAACTATAATATCCTTGGTGTATCATGGCAATTACAGAATCAAACAATAAGAGCCAATTCAGAAGTAAATGCACAACATCAATTACCCAAAGATAAATATAAGAGTATTCACCTTATTCTCCGCGCACGAGCGGGGGCAGCCATTTGAATCGTTTTGGCTCGAGACTTCCGGTCTCATTCACTTCCATTCTTTTTTAGACGTTAAAAACAGCTCGATCTGCTGCTTGATGTTGCAAACTGAGGTTTTCTTATTATATTATTCTACTTTGTCTGTATAGTCATGCAAACACTTGTTTGTAGAGCGAGTAGTTTGACCATTTTCAGCCGTTTATTATTCCTAGTCATTTCTCCCATAGGCCACTGAATCGGAAGTTCTAAAACAATCGCAAAAACGAATGCACTTTTGCATTTTAGAATAAGGTCAATAGATGGAATCCAAATTATACATAGTGTTAAGCTTGAGAGCTCTGCACTAAGGGTCGGTCTGGATACAGACGTGACCCAGAGACATTCTTCTCTTTCAATGCCCTACGAGAGCAATGAATGGTTCTTTTGTTAAAGTTAACCAGTGATTTAAAGATTTACTCATCTGTTGGGATTTAATCAAAAGCTATCAAAAATATTGAACAAAACCTTGTTACCAGTCCAACCTGAGTATCAATACCAAAGGGGAAGGAAAGTTCAGAAAAGAGGGCAAGAATGTGTCTTAGAAAGTCTACCCTGTGTCTTTTTCTTCAGATCGCAGTATTTGTTGTTTTATTACAGGGCACGCACATTTAAGTCTTGAGTAAAAATTAATCCATCCACAGGTAAACTGAGTGGTCAAACATAAGGCAGGAAGACAATAGTGTTTAAAGCAAAACTAACTTGAAGTGTGTCTGAATAAAAACAAACCACAAGTTCAGTTAATTAAAAAAATCTTTATTATTCATAAGGTAGGATTAACAACAAACATGCGTCTTACCACAATATAAAATTGCAAGATATTGCACTGGTTTAACTAGCAGTTTTTTTTTTCTTTGCCCATTTCTTTTCACTTTAATCTGTACAACCACATATAGTCCTGGACACAGTGTGGAGGACACATTGACAGTGTCCTAAACCCATAACACCCCTGTATCTCTATTGAATCCTTTTTAAGTGAGTGTCAAATCTTAAAATACACATAATATTTAGTCATTGTTCCATCTACGCGTCATCTCTAAGGCAGTGGCCATTGCACGCCAAATAACTCCAATTCTTTTCATATTAAAGAGACTCAGAACACTAGACTTAAAAATATTTACACAAAAGTGAACCATCGTGGATGTTGAGAGAGGGCGGTGGCTGGTCATAAGACTATATGTGTGTTTTAAAGTGGGTAAATGTGTGCTCTATAGGTTTTCATTCATAAAGAGCCGAGCTGAACCACAGGTGAGAGGTGACGGGTGAATTTGCTCAAGACGGTGTGTGAGATTACATTTCACTAGTGCGCGCATGGTGGCGCATGTGGCTGCAGGACATTGATGGATGACCACCGCAGCCATTCTGACACCAGGCTTATTCACACCTCGACAAATAGCCCTACCATTATCATCGTCATCCCTATCACGTACATTGAGAAGGCAGTTAGCGCTCACTTTCACAGCCCACGACTTTAGAAAAGGGAGCAGAGATGAATTTAACACATTTATAGTACAAATGTACTACAGGAAATTGCAGCGTTTTCTTTTTATTCTGGTTAAAGGAACATTCCAGTGTTTTTGAAAGTCATTTTACAACTCCCCTAGAGTTAAGCAGTCGAGTTTTACAATTTTTGAATTCATTCAGGCTCTAGCAGGAGGCGCTTTTAGCTTAGCTTAGCATAAATCATTGAATCAAATTAGATCATTAGCCTGCTGCTCAAAATAATAAAGTAGTTTTGAGAAGCAGGCGACTACCCAGCTAGATAACTAAGTAACCGTGCTGCATAATATCATTGCGCCTGCTGCAAGATTCCTTGATCATTACACCGCAATAAAAGTATAATCCATATCGGCCTAGCAAATAACAATCTTTTATTTTCCGTTGGACTTATTAAACAATGAAATTACACAAGAGTCAAAATTCTCCAAACTTCTTTTTTTTTTTTTTTTGAGAAAGTTGCTAACGGTCTAATCGACTCCAATGATTTATGCTAAGCTAAGCTACAAGTGCTTCCGCATGAGCCAGAGATTGGCTGAACGAGTTCAAAAGTGGTAAAACTTAGCTGTTTAACTCTAGGGGGCTCATAAAAGGAGACTATTAACAAAAAAGTGGAGTGTTTTTTAAAAGCAAAATGAGTAAAATGAGACGCATTAATGAGTACATGTAAATAAAGAGGAACAAAATCTTAGGCTTATCAAGTGAACAAGTCTTTACACCCTGTAAAATCTTATAATAAATGCATTGTCTGCCGTCATCTAAGCTACAAAATGTGTCTGAACACTCGCACTACACAATACATTATTTAGACAACGCACTAGCATGAAGTTTACAAATGTTCCCGCATGTAAACATTTAAGGGCAGTTTCTTTGAGCCCTTCGATTTCAAGTGGAGATAGTTTTTTGTATGAAAGTGGTAACTTTGGAGTGCAATTCAGTTGCAGGTCATCTGTTGTGGGTGTAACGGTGTGTTTAATGCATTCATTTATGTCTCAGCCACTGGGATGTAACACTGATCAATGCCCTGCAAACTATTTTGTGTTTAATAGACGTCTAATAGACATTTAAACATAGACAGCTTGGCTAAAACAAGGCTAAACTTAGGCTGTCAGTGAAAATCTAATAGACATCTAAGAATAGCCCCAAACTAGTCGTCAAATAGACAGATTAGACAGACTTTATATGTGTAGTCATTCATTTCTGTTTATTTGATGACTAGTCTAGTTTTGGATTATTCAGACAGCCCTAATTTTGCCTTGTTTTAGTCAGGACGACTATGTTTAGACGTCTATTACACATCTATTAGACATCTTTAAAAAAAAAAAAAAAATGCTTGCTGGGTGTTCTTCACACACAACAGGAAAAATACTGCAGTATATTAAACCTGACTGCCCACAGATGCATTTTCAACTTCATCCAAATGCTATTTCCGTTACAAGTGCATTTTTCTCCACGGATCATAGTGCCCAGTTTAGTTAGGTTCATCAGGAATTAAGCTTCAGGCGGCAATGCTATCAACAGCTACATTCCCTAAAGAAGTGTAAATGTGCAAGACATCCATTCACATTTCTTATGGACAAAACATGAATTAGGTTATAGTGTAACTGTACATACCATCATCATGTGACGTCAGTCATAAAGACCAGACAAAAAAAACACTTTAATTTTTCATAGGAGCAAGGACAGAAGTAGTATTGGAAATAGGCTTTTTTTTTTTTTTTTTTGATTTTTGAAGAAGTGGCAAGTGTTGAACGTTAAACAATACACACAAATCGAAAGGTAAACTGAGCAGGAAACACAAGAGAGACTATTGGCTTAGATTAGAAATGCAAAATGTGGTTAAAATAATAAAGTTCCACAGGTTAGACTTTAAATACATTATGGTGTTAATACATTTTTATGTCAAGAGAATGTGACAACGTACCACAGTCTCACTGGTCAAACCCCTTAAGACCCCAAACCAAGTCTGGGATCTAATTGGATACTGTATTTATTGGTTTTCATATTAATGACACACAAAATAAAAAAAAGGGTTTGTGCAAATACATCAAAAGGGCTGAATCAGACAGAGCTGATATGGCCAATGTAGGACACCAATCAAATACACACTCCCATTGTTTAGGGCATAAAACTATTAAAGAACAGACGTTTTTAAATATACATTATATAAGAACACACACACACACACACACACACACACACACACACACAAACACTCAAACATGCTTCTGTACACAGGCATTCATACACACGCACACACTCTAGACACAAGTCTGCCGAAATAAAAACAACGAGGCCAACAGATATACAGAGACATCAGCAAATTGGTCCAGATATTAAAATGATGGAAATAAAATATGCAATCTGAGTAAGAAATAAAATGGTCCTTTCAAAAGTTTTAACAATGGCTGAAACTGAAACTGAAAAGGTAAAACTGTGTAGCTTGTAGCTACATAACTTTAATGGGATGTGAATGATGGTCAAAGATCACATAAGGAGTAACTCCAAATAATTTTAAACAGCATCTTTTAATTCCGAGCACTGAGTAACATGTAAAGATGTCATTTGTGCAATTAATGGCTGTCATTCTCCCAATTTACACCAGCGATACCAATGTCAGTTTCAGTCTCAACATTGGTGATGGCTGTGAACATTTCAAGTTGATTTTCATTGACATACATCTCAGCTTATCAACACAACTGAAAGCTGAGATGAGTGCAAGTGGGGAAAAAAAGAAAACAGTTTGGTTTTCTTATACTACATGTGTGATGAAATCAACTGTGTGTTTGTAAAAATTGCTCCAGATACGCTACTCTTATTGCTGCAATATGTCTTCTTCCAAAGATGAATAGGCAGAAAGAAATACAAGTAAAAGTGTGAGGTGGAGCTTTAAGGCACAACTATATCTACTACAATAAAAGATTCTTAAAGTAATATAAAGATAACATGAAGAGGTAATAAACTGTTATAGTGGACATGGTTGTGCTCTCTCTCTCTCTCTCTCTCTCTCTCTCTCTCTCTCTCTCTCTCAGAACTACACATTTTTTCTAGTTTTTGTGGCTGCTGAGAAAAAAAATAGTTTAAAAAAAGAAAAGCAAAAAAAGCAAAACAAAAATAACATAGCCTCAATTATTTATGAATGACAGAGCATAAAACCTTCTGAAATAAAGCTGTTGGGTTCGCCTGTAAACATCATCTCTTTCCACAAACTTTTCACAGGGATATTGACATTAAACAACACAACTGCCTTGCGTTAAATTGTGTATTTGTCTATTAATAGGCATGTTAAATTAAAGCTGGGTCTTCTGCAAGGCTGCTACGTTGTCTTGTTGGATTTATCTCGTGAAGTAGTGGAACTGGGCTTTGCCTGCTGGGTCTGCGATTGTGCTTCAGACCTAGGCCTTGATGTTGTGCCACTTTGCAGAGTTCCTGACCTATCCTGATGCTCTTCCCTAGCTTGGGGATTTGGAGAAGTTTGTCTTTTGGAAGTCCCAGGGACCTCTAAATGTCTCTGAGGAGTTGAGGCTGGCTCAGATTTGGATGATGTTTGTTTAGATAGAGATTCAGTCAGTCGTGGAGTCTGGGAGCCTGAAGCAGCAGATAGACTCAAGTGGTCAGGGGAATCAGGGTGCTCCAGGTGACATTCTTTTATCTTTGGGTGGGTGGCATCTGCCTGGGTACGCTGGTCCTTTGTTCGTTCCGAGGTCTCTTTAGTACCTGGGATGTTGAGCTTGACAGGTCCAAGCACACTCTTGGCCACAGTGGCGAGCTGAGACACAACTTTATCCATTCCACTTTCAGAGGCAGTGGTAGCGGCAGCGGCAGCTGCAGCCTGTCTGCGATTGTCAGCCTCTTTCATCTCCTTAGTGATTCCTCCTGTTGGGGTGGTCGCAACTGGGGTATCCCTGGCTACTCCAGAAGTAGTGCTAGAATCAATTCTACCACTGATTTTTGACCTTGGCTCAGACATCTTGGGGGTCCTTCGGGGATCCATTGGAGGTGTGGTGGGTTTGACAAATGGGTCTTTACTAACGGAGGTAAAGGCACTGCCTTGGGTGGAAAAGGTACTAGACAGAGGACTGGGTTGATGTGGAGGTCTGGAATGAATGTCTTGTGCCTGTGACTCTTTTTTCGAGTCCTCAATTATTGTTGAACTTGAGTCTTTAATAGAGATTATTGGTTTCTGTTCTGGGGGCTTAACTGCAGCTTGCATTGGCTGTGAGGTTGAAGTTTGTATCTGAGATTGAGTAGTACTTTGGTTTTGTATCTGCAGTCCTCTGATGAGCTGAGGTGAGCATGGGGGTGCAACTGTTGAAGGAATAAGTCCCAGTGTTGGTGGAGCTGCTGGCCCCATTCTGATGGTATGGGGAGAGGCCATTACAGTTGTAGGCCTCAAGACATGACTAGGAGGAGCATAGCTTGTCCTGCGCCCATCTTGGCTGTCTTCCGACCCTTCATCTGTCTCATCCTCAGAGGAATCCACTTCATGGATGGCATCCTGCTTTTGAAGAGACTCGCGACGTTCAGCACGTATGGCAGACAGCTTGTCTTTCAATTTACTCTTTCCAGGAACAAGTCCCAGAGTTCCCGTTCCAGATTCGGGACCTTCTTGCCTGCCCAGTTTACGCACTGAACTTTTCTGCAGGCTGCCCTTTTGTGCAGGAGACACTCTTCCTCCCATGATAGTCTCACTGGCTGACTCTTGCAGGCTCTGTAGACTAGGGTCTCGCTGCAGCATCTCTTTTTTAAACTCTGAATGTGAGGTATCAAGACTGTGTTTGCGGCTGGCACCAACTGGAAGCTTTTTATCAGCAGCAGAGGATGGAGAAGGAGAGGAGGAGGAAGAAGAAAGAGAGGCGGCAAGTTTCTCTGCAGACTGGACTCGTTTGAGCAGAGGAGAGCGAGGAGGGTCTGCACTCTTTGGCCGGGATATCTGTCTTACTAATGGAGGTGAAGAGTGCAGTTTGACAGGAAAAGACTGGCCTATTGAAGAAGTGATGAGCCCATGGCTTGGCAGGGGAGAAGGGGAACGCTGAGGAGAAGTGCTCTGTGGAGTGGGCGATGGTGTACGGGCCAGAGGGGATAAAGGGATGTTGCCTGCAGACTTCCGGCGGGGGGATCGGTACTGGCGCTGCAGCTTGGGGGCCAGACCATGCAAGGAGCTGGGTCTGATCTGACCAGAACTGGCAGGAGAGTTTGGCACACTGGAGCTAGGCGAGCTACTTTGGGATGAGTTCCCACCAACTGTATTAGAGAATGAGAAGGTTCAAGGTTACATATGGAGACTACCAAAAATTAAAAGGATGAGAAAAATGATATGCATGACCTCATGGGGAACTAATATTAAATTTTTAAAAAATCCATGATAATAATGACATGGCAGTACATCTTTCAAAAGAAAACTGGTTCGTATATTGTATGTTAAATTTGAACAATGTTTGTCAGGCTTACGGATGTTGTGAAATAAAAACAAAAGCTTTACCTGAGTGGGCAGAGTCAGGTGTTGAACGGCAGCCCTGTGTAGGTGAACGAGGCGACATGTGTGTAGGAGAGCCTGGGACACTCTCACCAGAAGAGACTGAGCGATTCAGAGAGGACAGGCTGCGACTGGTGTGGAGAAGGGTTGCCTGTTTGGTGATCTTACGGAACAGAGAATTCCTCTTCTTACTAAAGTGGATAAATTAATTACAAACCATTAATGGAACAGCAAATATATATGAAAGGAACTAAAACTGGAAACAATTGTTTGGAGTGTAGGTGTATTTCAAATATAAATATGATGCCAAATGTTAAACTTCACCTGTCTTGTCCTTCTCTAGTTTTGGTTCTTTTGTTGCGCCGAGCCATTTTGGACTTGTAACTAGTTTTGCGTGCAGGACCAACCTTAATTGATGTATTCTCAAAGGGTGTAGCAGAAATTGACACCTTACTGCCACTCTGGAACAGAATAAATATTAATTAATTGGAATATTAATAACAGCAAAAGGCTTATAAGAACATAGCTACCAATGTACCTTAAGAATTAGCTCAACAACTTCTGTGTGCACAAGTCCATGGACAGGCTCTCCGTTAACATGTGTGATGAGATCTCCCTCTCTTAGTCCAGCCTCATGAGCAGGTCCTCCATCCTCCACATGCTGCAAAGACATATTTTTAATGCTGTAACATTACAAATTGGTGTGGTGGAACTGTATTTTGGACAATAACAACATTCGCCGCACTCACCCAGACCATGTGATGGACAGTATAGATATCTGTGTCTCCCATGTAAACCCGGATTGCACGTAAAGTAAAACCATATTTCTTTCCAGCTCGGTGGATGATTATGGCAGGTTTAACACTACAGACAGCTGGGGAAAGGTCTCGGCTGGGCGAGGAGTCACGTGATGATGGGTTAGAAGAGAGAGAGTGAGGGGACATAGGACTGGCCAGTGGAGAAGCACCATGGTGATCTAAAAAAAAAAAAAACAAGAAATTAGATAGCTCACTTCACACATTTCTTCTGAATTTTCACTTGAGGCTTATGTCACATGTTTACAATCATGCTGACAGTAGATCTAAGATTCAAAAGACAGATATAGGATCATGTTTTACATGGTAAAATCATGATTAATCATATACTATACACTTACCAGCAGGGATCATGAGTGACAGGGTTGTTGCTGATGCAGATTTGATGACTTTGCTAAGTGGACGTGATGTGTGCTTATCTGTATCTCCTGAAAGCAGTCTGTGGCGAGCTCTTCGAGCCGCTAAATCACTGATGGCTCTTGGAGTGGAGTTTTCAGAAATTTCAGCACTAAAGCGAGAAGCTCGATCCAACACATCACCAGAACTACCAGCTGAAATCACACACAAAAACAAGCATATGGATATACAAAAAATAGCAAACTATGAAAGCGATTAACTATGGTGTTATTTTAAATAATTTGCTTTTTTCCATCTCATTAAAAACATTTCAAACAATTCCCAGTTAAATCCAGAACCTATACCATTCCCCAGAGTAATTCAGCAAGACTAACGTGTGAGTGTGGACTGACTGATTTGACTGGAAGTGGATCCTGGCATGGTGGGCGATTCATCCAGCCTGAGCTCTCTCTCCACAGGGAGCTCTGGTATGGCTTGAGGCAGATCATCCACACGAGGGCCTCTCACAGGGGTCTTCCTGCTCCCCACACAGCCATCCTCTTCACTGGATATGGCGAAGCGAGGCATTTCAATGATGGCTGAGCAGCAGCGGCGACGTACAGTCAGAGGTGGACTCGAGTCACTCTCGGTGTGAGAAGACTCGGAAACAGAGAGACGCTTCCTGAGGCTGCAACAGACCAAACATAATATATCATGCTTGACAAAAACAGTGGTACATTTTTACATGATGATTTATTTATTAGAATCATTTCTGGTGTTGCACTCACATTTCAGGCGAGCCCACCAACCAGCTTCGGTCTCTGGACTTAAGGCCACTTAGACTGTCGATCCGCTCTCCTCCCTCTTCACTCAGACTGCGCTTAGTAGGAGGAGGGGTACGTTTTTCCTCATGCAAGGTAAGACGCTCCATACTGCTATACACCTGAAAGAGGAAGATCAACAAGAAAAGATGACGAAAATGAAAATATATCAAGTTAAAAGGAGAAAAAAGCAATACTGAACTTTGGGGAAAAGTGTGAACTGTTGTAGGTTCTAGATTGAATTGATTAGATTCATTTTGATATTTCTATAAATGAACAATATATAGATGTATTTAGTTTTGTCACCTTCTGTCCTAATTATGCACCAGCCTTTTATACATCT
>CAIGQZ010007154.1:6821041-6836884 GCA_903798205.1 Danio tinwini
GACTGATTTTTATTTATTTTTTGCTTTGGTATCTTATTCAATTTTTATGTGTAACTTAAGAGTTTTGGTGCTTTAAGGGGAACTGTTTATAGACTCCTACCCTCAAGGGGGTCCCTGGTGAGGCCCAGCTGGCTGATGATGTATCGAGGGATGTCAGACTTGATGCCTTGACCTTCTTTAGCATGACCTTCAGCAGCCTCTAACAGGTGGTAGAACTCCTCCGGGTCAAACTCCTACAACACATAGGAAGAATTAAGGACATACGAGATGCTATCTAGCCTAGAGCTGATCAAAAATCAAACACTTCAGAACAAAAATGTATAATGATGATTAATGGACTACTGCTAGAACATTTGTTTCTACAGTTTTAACTTTTCAATCATATCACACAGATTCTAACTGGTGGTGGAAGTGTAGTGCTTAGTACTGAGGACTATATTTAGGTGCTGCATACTATCATTGCGTCTGCTGCAGCCATGGTACAGCAGCAAAGTTCTTTGATTATTACGCCGAAATGAAGGTATAGTTTCTAGCCATGTCAACCTTGAAAACAGCTACATTTAATTTTTTTGTCAGCCTTAGTACACAATATAACTATAGAAGAGTCAAGATTTAAATAGGAAAATGATCTAAATGAGATGCTAATGCTAATCCGCTTCAATTATCTATGCTATGCTAAGCTAAAAGTGCTCCTGTCAGGCTGATTGGCTGAATGGATTCAAATATGGTACAATTTAACTGTTTAATTCAAGAGAAGTTATCACAAAAGTGGAGTGCTTCTTTTTAATAATTTTACAGTGTAAGAGAAGAAGGAAAAAGCCAAACAAACAAAAGGCTCAGTAAGAGCCAAAATTACTGTCATTAATTAAATGAACAGTTTAGAATATTGCTGACGTGCTTATTCAGGCAGGTTTGTCTCCAGGTGTCACTCTGAGGTGTTTTGGATGCATTGTGCGCACATGAAGCAGAACAGGTTAACAGCTCATTTACTCTCTCAGCTGCTGGTCCTCCATCAGTGCTGAGCTGTACTGTGTGTTGTCAAACTACTGAATGCACCAGATTACTCAAAATACACATGTGGCCACATCTACGCAGCCCTGCTGTTCCATTTTGGAGCCTGAGGAGCAGTTGTGTTTGCATGTAAGAATTTTGTATTGTGTAAAACTTTACATAATATTACAATACATTATATACAAACATCTAGCATGGTTTGTGCAGTAGTACAGTAAATTAAAGGTGCTGTATGTGAATTTTTGACTCTTCTAAAGCATAAAAATACCATATGTTTGCAGATATTTAAGAAACATGCAGGTGAACATTCTTGTTTATCTCAAAAATAATGCTGAAGTCAGATATTCTGCTTTAAAAATGGGCCTTCTATGTTGGAATGCTGTCTTTGTTTTGGTTCTTTTAACCCACCCAATGCCACTTTAGCCAATTATATTTCAGCACCCCGGGTTGCCTTGGTGGAAAACTGCATCTGGACAGTAGCAGACTCCGAAATGAGATTTCCACATTAGGTTATTAATTAGCAAATAATATTATGAGCATAAACATTAGGTGAACAGGTTACATTGTAGACGAAACATCTAATTAATACTTATTAAACCTCTTTAACATTATGTAGATGCTGAATCACTATTTGTTGGTTTGCATTATTTCACAGTTCTAAAGTTCAATTTCAAACAGTTTATTTTATTTTCATGGTCTGAGATGAACTATCTGCTGCTACTTTCAGTAGTATGGCAATAAATGTTATGTAAAATGGAATTCAAACTCACAATTAGCATTAAATCAGCTTTCAGGCTTGACCGTCAGACACGCGCCTGTTGGTCAATCGGGCAACCTGTGCTTGCATTTGTTTTGATCCAGGAATGTAATACCTAGTTCAACCACTGGGTGTCAAACTTACATACTGCACCTTTTAGCCATTGTGCATTTGTAAACTTTGCAATGATGGTCTTGATAAAGTAGATTCCACATAATCACAACTGTACTGAACATGTGCTTTATTAACTACTTTATTAAAAAGTAGCTTGCTCTGAAATCTTGCAAAAAAATATGTAAAGAACTCCACAGTAGATTTACTTAAATATCAGTGCTTACCAAACATTCTAGCAGACGGGCAGGCCGGGCAATGATTATCATCAGCTTCTTAACCAGCTGGGTGACAAATGTCACCTCCCCACTTTCTGAACGCTCATGAGCCTGGCAACAAACAGAAAACCAGTGTTGGTTAAGTTACTTTGTCTGAAAATGAACTTAGTTACTCAATAAGTAATTTAATTACTTGACAAAATACTAAACATTCACATAAATCCCAACAAATTGACTTAATTATTTAACTGAGTCGAACAGGACTTTTTGGATTTGATTCGAATTTTGTATAAATAAATAATAACACCTAAATTTAAAACATGTATCAAAATACAAAACATTTCGAATAAATGACACCATATTTCATGCATCTTATATATTGGCATAAACATTTAATTGTTTCTTAAGCATGAACATTTTACTTGCTGTTATCTAAATAACAAAAAAATACATTTGCAATTACTCTGCTTCTCTAAATTTATACCATATAAAGTCATTAACTCATTTCAGATTTTTTTTTTGTCTTACGCATATCCCATTGTCCTAATAAATGCTACAAATTCTATAGTTGAAAAACTGAATTATTGTTCAAAATTTATTACTCTGCTTCAATGACTTGATTTTTATAGAACTATATAAATATACATATAGTCCAGAATTTAAGGCAAATATACTATAAGTAACTGTAAACAAATTACCTGAAAATGAAAAGAAATCTCCTACTTTACTTTTTCTGCAGAAAAGTATTTTAATTAGAGTACTGTAACTAGTTATAGTAGTGTACACTGCAGAAATAAACTACTTAACACCATCTGTTGAAATGAGCTGAATAGATGTAAAACACACCACATTCAATCCTACAAGGGTAAACTTGACTAGTTTCATTGTAATGAATGAGCCAGAATTTAAATAAATTTTTGACACTAGAATAAGACAGTTGAAAGCAGTGTGCAGAGACAGTTCATAAAAGGAGCAGATAGTGAGAGTACATCAATGGGACAGAAGAAAGCCATTTAGAGTAGATGGTTAAACAGCCGGCTGACAGTAATAGAGCCATCTCTGACAGACAGCACAGTCACCTCAGGGGATGTCTAATCAGCCTCTGAATTATTTATACAGGTAATGAAACCGCCAGTGAATTGCACGCACTCTGGATAATAAAGGGTCTCTGCACAGAGTAAATACACTATAGATACAGAGAAGTAACAGGAGTGAGAAGTAGGATGAGGAAGAGATTTGGTTTAGCACACCTTAAACTATATGAAATGAGATACTCTGCACTCAGCTGTCCATAAGGTCAAGCTTAAGGTCAGTAGAAAATTCCCAGGATTCCACGAGAGCCAGACGTCATGGTGACAGCCAGGTCACTCAAATGACCCGCACTTGAGATTGGCTCCTGTGGTTTTTAATGATGCAACCATGGGAGACTGAATGATATAGGCTGGTCACTTAAAAAAGTAAGACTAGTCTGACCTCAAGAAAAATGATCAGTTGAATAAAAAATAAGTCCATTAATGAGAAAAAAAGAAAAACTTTTCAGGTCAATAGTGTCAGATCTCAGAGAAAGAAAAACAAGAGATGCATAAAACTGCTACTATAAAGTATGTAGTATGGACTAATGTTGAATGATATTTGAATATATGCTTACATATTATTATGAGCCAATATTAGTGATTTTGTATTAATATGTAATCATATTATTTTATATTGTACAAATGAGTTCACACATTCAAGTATAATGTTATAACGCCAAACATTTAAAGTTCTATATTTATCTTAGTAAAATAAAATAAAATAATGATATTATATTATTGATGATAGCAGCCAATTTGTAAATGTAAGTACATCCTTTATATAATGAATTTATAAATTCTGTTTAAAGTGTTGTCTACTATAACACTGCCAAAATAAAAACTTTGATTCCCAATTTGAATAGAAGTACAGTAAACTCTAACAGATTAATTATCAGCCATTAAAACAGTTTAGCTACAGTTCATGTTTTGATTGTGGGATCACCAGTGTGTCCACAAACCAACAACATAAAACAGCCGTAAAACAACCGATCTCACTATGACCTTGACTCCATGCTAACCTGCAATTTAAAAACAATCAGAAACTCAACTGTTAGATCCACATGGTTTCTGAGTGCGCTCTGCTCCCAGCGCTCTAAAATCTGCTGAAGAACCTCCTCTTCCTCCAGCCGCCTCTGCCACGAGACGCAGGACATCCTCAGAGCGAGCGATGAAAGCGTTAAATGGAGAAGTCTGGAACGTAATTCTGAGCACCTGCTGAAGATGCGATTTATACCGCGATCCCCGTCTCGCCCACCTGTCACCATCGGCTCCCAAACTAAAACAGCCAATTAGCACAGCCTGGATGATGTCATCCCAATTCGCCTGAATGGCAAGTATGGCTACAATGATGGTACGGCGACTGCATGAGATCACGATGTGTGTGTTTTTGATTCTGGCAAGCAACAGCAACCGGATGGTTATGGACAACCAACCGAATGAGGGGAAAACCCGACCTGATCCCTCCTTCCATTCTCACTCCCACCCTTTCTTTCTCTCGCTCCCCCCACCCTCGTCTTTGGGTGTCTAGGATACTCATCTGTCACCAGTGGTGGTTACTGGGGTGTGAAATTAAAATCAGGAAGGTGCTGCACCCCCCGTTCCTATACCATACACACACAACAAACACACAGTCGTGTACATTCCTGCACACACATGATTTGTGGGGTGAGAATGGGACCTCTGGGAGTCATAACACTGGCCCGTGGTGCTGTGACTGAGCTAATCAAGACATCAGCGACCTGTTTCCTGACTAATGCAGATGTGGCAGGTGACCACAGAATGAACGATGGGAAACCAAAACCAGTGGCTTGTATCGATGACATCACCACTTTGGCAGATTTGGATTTATGGATATGGACTCAACTAAATACTCTCAAAACAACTCTCCTACATTTTTGGCCTGGTAGTGCAAGTAAAATATTTTATTGTTTTTAAAGAAACCCTGCTCCCCAAGGCTGCATTTTGATTCAAGATAAGATATACACTACCTGACAAAAGTCTTGTCGCCTATCCAAGTTTAGGAATAACAAATAATAACTTAACTTCTAGTTGACCACTTGGTATCAGAAGTGGCTTATATGAAAGTCACAGGCCTCTAGATCAGTGGTTCCCAACCTTTCTTTGCCCGAGACCCACTTTTCCCCCAGAAAATATTGTAAGGCCCCCCTCAACATTTAATGATACTATCTCTCATATAAGTTTGGATGACAAAAAAAATGGATGACAAAATTTTTTTTCAAACAAACGGTATGTTTAATACTCTATCTAGATACGTTTATGCACAAATAATAGCATAATGTAAAATATAAAAGCAAAACATCAGTAGGCCATTTGTAACTGAAAAACATAAGCCTTTGGTCTTTAAATTGGCCCTATATTAGTTGCCAGTTTTTTTTTAAGTTTCTTGTCAGTAGGTGTAATGTCCCTCATCTCATTTTGGGTGTGCGTCAATTCTTTTGCCTTGCGCTCAAAAAATGCTCTGGGCTGGTTGCGGTATTGGGGATGAGTCATCTGTAAATGTCTTATTGATTTGGACAGCCTCATGCATTCATTAGCAAGAACTTTGCCGCAGATAATACACTGTGGCTTGGTCAGGAACTCTTTGCTTCAAGAAAATGGAATAAAACCATAGTTCAGGTAACTATCTTGGTATTTCCTGCATTTCGTGTTTCAAGTATTGCTAGCGCTGTGACCCAAAATGTTTGGAGCTTCCTTACCTGGGTCCAGTATGCTTAGGTCATTATTATTAGCTGCTGAAGGTGAATTAGTGAGACTCTTTTTGTGGAGGACAAATTACAAATTTGTCAATGAAATGACAAAATGAAACATGAACTAAGGAAACATGATCGTTCTCCTTATTGTCTAAAAAATGTTTAAAATATGACGCTACCCCCCACAGAGCTTGCTGAGGCATCTTCAAGGCTTCCTCCATCTTACCCCAGACATACTCAATAATGTTCATGTCTGGGGACTGGTCTGGCCAACCATGGAGCACCTTGAACTTCTTTGCTTTCAGGAACTTTGATGTGGAGACTGAAGTATGAGAAGACGCGCTATCCTGCTGAAGAATTTGCCCTCTCCAGTGGTTTGTAATGTAATGGGCAGCACAAGTGTCTTGATACCTAAGGCTGTTGATGTTGCCATCCACTCTGCAGATCTCTCACATGCCCCCATACTGAATGTAACCCCAAACCATGATTTTTCCATCACTAAACTTGACTGATTTCTGTGAGAATCTGTGAGGGTCCATGCGGGTTCCAGTAGGTCTTATGCAGTATTTGTGAAGATTGGGATGCAGTTCAACAGATGATTTATCAGAAAAAATTACCTTCTGACATTTTTTCAAATGGTCAACTAGAAGTCAAGTTATTATTTGTTGCTCTTACTACTGGGATAGACGACAAGACCTTTGTCAGGTATTGTAAGCTGTATTATTTTATTGAAAAAAATATGTTATTGAGTATAGTGTAAAAATTTATTTGTTCTTGTGATTCAAAGCTGAATTTTCAGCATTATTACTCCAGCCTTCAGTATCACATGATCCTTAAGACATCATTATAATATGCTGATTTGCTGATTTGATCAATTATTACTGGTACCCAATCATAAACAATGCTCCTTACAAAAAAAAAAAAATTTCCTGCTTCATAGTTTTGAGGAAAGTGTGATAATTTTCATTTTATTTTTAGGATTATTTAATTCAAATGACAAAAAAGAAAATTCTGCTTTAAAAAACAGAAATAAACTACATTCAAAAAGAAAATAGTTATTATAAATTGTAATGATACATCAAAGTTTTACAGATTTTACTGTATTTTGATTAAATAAATAATACTATGGTGAGCAGATTTGGCTTCTTTTAAAATCATTACACAATATTTGTAACCTGATCCAAAAATCTGAGCAGTAGTGTATATGCTGTCATGCATTTCTGACATGTGGCAGTTTTTGTGTACTCACATCCTGGTGTAGCTTTTCAAGGTTCTCTTGTAGTTCATAGAAGTAGCGGGAGGTGATGAGACCCTCACGGGATTTGTCCAGACAGTCTCGAGACAGTTCGATAACCTGGTGGTGGATGAAGCTGAGGACGCCGTCAGCTAAAGGCATGACTTTTTCAGGAGCTGAGGAGGAGATGAAATCGGCCAGACGCACCTCCATCTGAGCAGTGGCCTGTGGAACAGAAAGATCCTTGTGAGTCAGAGTTCAACAAAAGCCAAACCATTGAAATAATTGTAATATTTTATTTCCTTAGTTGACATTTTTCCAATATTTTTATTAAGGTATACAATTCTCACTATTAACAAATCATTAATCATGACTTTTGCCACAATAAACTTCTAATGAGTGGCTTATTAATAGCTATTAAGGTAGTAGTTGGGTTTAGGTATTGGGAGCATTAGAGCAGATCATGCAGATTATGTACTTTATAAGTACAAATACACAGCCAACATGTTAATGGTAATAAGTCACTAGTTAATAGTGAGAATTGGTACTTAAATTGAGGTGTTACAGGGCCATTTATTTTAAATAAATAAAAATAATAATAAATTACATCACTATACGCATTAACTTAAATTAAAAAAAGAAATGAAGAAAAAAAAATGCTAATATTTCTACTGATCCAAACCAACAGGTGATTTATTTACATTGCTTATGTAATAACTTTCTGCAAATAGTTACATCAATTAATATCTTAGAGTATTTTTAATTAGAGTATAATTATATTTCTTAGAGTATATTTTAATTAATATCAATATATTGGCATTATTCAAATTATTATTACATGTATTATTTATAATGATTACTACATTTATAATTTTATATTACAGTTTTATAATTATCATTATTCTATTAAACAGATAGTTCAGCCAAAATTCTTTTTTCGTCATTTTACTGACCTGTTTGTGCTTCAGACATTTAAAAGAAAAAATGTAGGAAAATAGTAGCCATTACAAACATTGTAAATATTTTAGCTACCAGTTTCCAACATTCTTCAAAATATCTTCATATCTTCAAAACACACAACCCTAAAGTTAAGAAGCTTCTTAAGACTCACCTTTTTAGCATTGCTTTTATCTTAGAATAATGAAAGTAACAAAAATAATAATCCTGTCTTATGGTTAATTTATTATTTGTTGTTTTTTTATAGATGTGCTGTTTCTGCTATTGCTATTATTTAGCCTGGTAGCGCTTTGAGTCTAAGAAAAGCGCATTACAAATTAAATTTATTATTATTATTACTATTATTATTATTATTATTATTATTAAATAGTGAGTAGTGATTGATATATCTGGTTGAACCATCCCTTTAACATTCTAGCAGATTCATTAATAATAAATTTGATTTATGTTTTTTAATCTCCCTTTTCAGTTGCAGTGTTTATTGATGCTTTACCCAAAGCGTACATTACTGCATTAAAATAATGTACTGTATCTACTACATCAGTTTCAGACCTCACCTTAGGAAAACGCTCCTTGTAGACATGGTTCATCATGACAATCTCATGGTCAAATGATATCGGTGACCGTCCAGGGCTGAAGAACAGAGAAACGAAAAACATACAGTAAGTGGACAAAACCCTAGGGTTTTAGCAGTGTTTAGCAGTGCCCATACCTAAAATCTATTGGGGATGATAGACTAAAGCACCTGTCTTTTTTTTTTTTGACATATCAAACCTCAATCATGTCAAAGTAGCATCTTAAACCTGAGACGTCCCATAGGGAATATTGAGAGATACAGAATAGGTAAGTAACTATATGTGTGTGTGTTTCAGGGACACAGATTGCAGATGGGGCTGTATGACTCACCCGGTTAGTGAAGGTAAGCTGGTCATGTGACCGTGAGGATGAGGTAATGCTATAAGTCATCAATCGAAGCCTATTAGACCACCTGACTGAATGAAAACACACTAACCAGGGTGCTGCTCCAAAATGCACACACACTTATATAGTAAATTGGCTCATCTACAGGTGAGTCAGTGACAATAAGAGACAGCGAGAAAACATTCTAGTCAAATCTTCAACTTACTTGAGAGCCATTTCAATCAAAAATTACAATCCGAGCACGGCTGCGGTAAAGGTTAACTCTGACAGAGATTGATTCGCAGCCGAAGGGAGCTGCATTAACAATCACACTGAGAATATTTCTCCTGCTGAGTGTGATCGAGTGAAAAGACGAGGGAAAATGAAAGAAAGAAAATGCCTGCAAGCCGTTCGCTAGTTTTATTAAATCAAGAATTTAGAGTGTGCAAAGAATCAGCGTGAACCTCCTGTGGTGCAATAACTTTCAGCATTCAGACAGATGATAATTAGTGAATGTAATTATTTTCTGTGATGGACGCAGAAATGTCTGTGTAGCCTTGAATGTTTGGAGAAATGACCTTGAAAAAAGATTCTCATTATAATTTGAAGCCGAAAGGATTTAATTGAAGCAGATCTGTTCTGAGAGGGAATATAATGGAAACGGTGGAGGAAATAAAGAAATAACTGCAATACTTATGCAATTTGTTAAAAGCTAAAGTAATGTAGAGTGCTCGGGTTAGAGAGCACAGTGTTAAAATAGAAATAGAAATAAAAGGAGAGGAACAAATTGTAATTAATTTCTAAATCACAGTATTAAACTTAACTTGGCTACACTGAAAAAATATATATTTTTGCTAAATTGTTGCAAACAAACAAATTTAATTTAATAATGTTCAACTTCCTTTGTTTGTTTAAATTCAGCCCAAATTAATAGTTTGTAACTACTTTTAAAACCACAAAAAAATTCAGTGTACAGTACACAAACAGCTCTTTTCATTCTACCCACTTTTGAACTTTATGCTTCCACAGTATCTACATCCTAAAACAGCGTGTCATATGTCAAACAATTTAAGTTAGCATTTACAAAAAAGAAAGCTGAAAATATCCAGATCATCTACTAGTTGATTTAAAATTCTGAATTCTTTTTTCATGCCAAAAAGTGGTGTCTCTTATGCTCACTAAGAGATGCGTGACTGCATTTATTTAATCCAAAATACAGCAAAAATGTTACACTGTGACACAGTCATAAAATAGTTTTCTATTTAAATATATTTCAATTTCATTTACTACCGTGATAACAAAGCTGAATTGTCCGCAGTCATTACTCTAGCACAGAGATGCCCAAACTAAAGCCCGCGGGCTATGATAACTTTTGATTTGCCCCCCCATCCCATCAGAGAAGAGAGGGAAAACGATGGAGATGATTGGAGATTGTCATTTCAAATTTAATGTAACCTTTTGTTTGTTTGTTTTATTGCTAAGCTACAAAAAATCTAACTGACATTAAAAGTTTCCATTTAAATGGTGTAAATTAATCAGATTTGCTTTCACACGACGCATAGAGAACAATGCAGATACTTTGGTGAGCAAATCAAAACAAAAAGCAGATTCAGCTTGACTAGTTTATAAAGCCTTGAACGCCACTTGTGTGATAAATGTAATTTAATTTAAAGTAATAATTTAATAACATTCAAAGTCATGTTTCCATTTCTTTATAAATATTATGAAATGAATTTAGAAATTAACCATGGCAACTTCAATGTAAATAGTTAGTTATATTTATCTTTGGCGGATGGTTCTTAATGATATTTGGTTTTAGGCCCTTCATACAAATAAGCTTGGGCACCCCTGCTCTAGCACAACATGATCCTTCCAAAATCATTCTAATATGCTTATTTTTACACTAATAAAAACATCTCTTATTATATCTATCTCAAATTATTTTAGTTTTTATTTATGTATTGCTCTTTTTCTGTGAAAACCATTTTTCATTATTAAATGGTCTTTTGTAATATATCTTTTGGGATATTTTAGTCTTCACTGTCAGTTTCAATTATTTTAATGCTTCTTCTGGATTAAATAATAATAATAATAACAAATTAGTTACCTTTTTTTTTACCAAACAGTTTATGCCAAACTGCTTAATACTGAAGCAAATGTCAAACCCACAAAGCAATACAAGACTGCAAGCAACCTTGAATTCTTTTAAATTAATGCTTTTTTTCAGTTTTATGTTAGATCAACTTTTTTTGTATAAAATTTACAAGAGCTGATAAAAATAACACTTGAATATTTGTACATTTCAATTGTAAAGTGTCTCATTTTTATATTTTCCATCCAATTTCATTAAAACTGAAGCTCTGTTCTTTTAGTATACTGTTTGTTTTTAATACAGCTTTTGTTAATATAATCAAAAATAAGTTTACTTCACGGTGGTGAGATTTGTACAAGCAATCGCCAATCAGATTTTCTTTATAAACTATAAAAATCTAAACTTATCTTAGAGGTATGTGAAGACTATGCAAAAAAGATGCCATTACATGAAACAAAAGACAAACAAAGGAATGGACAGCGAGAGCTAGGGAGTGAGTGAGCGAGAGCGAGAGAGAGTAAATGTGTCACAGTTGAGCTCAGAAATGACCTCTAAATCTCTCCGAGGAGCTGGAACCAGGGAAATCAGCTAGTTAATTGGCCGTGACAGAGTAGTCTGCGCTAACATAAACACACACACCATCAGATGACATCACCAACAAACCCATGCGCACTGTCAGTCATCTCACATTCAGATTTGATTTCATGCATGCTGTTTCAAGACAAATAACAGGCTCTTCTCGTTGGAAGGAATCCTGAATATGCTTCTTATATTTTGTCAATGAGCTCTTTATTCAAATAATATTCTAATCTGGAACTTTGGCTACCACATCGCTCAACACGCGGATGATGGATGATGACCGCTGTATGTTGAGCTCATTACTTCTCCAGTGTGTTAGAGTGAGTTAAAAAAAAAAAGTAAGGGTGAAGAATGATGGAGAGCCGTATGTGACCAGTGAATGAAGAAGCGCTGCTGTCAATTCTCTCTGCATGTCTGCTGTCCAGGGTGTGAAATTAGCATAATACTGCTTCACTTCCTAGTCTTTAATTAACTAGCTCGAGCTTTTACTGCAGAGAGCTTTCAAATCTCCTCAAACACCTCCACACGGTCCAGTCTTTTCACTCTTCCATCAATGGTAGAAATGGATAATCCTGGGAAGCCTTAATCTGTAAGATATGGCAAAAGCAAACCTCCCCAGCTCATCCAATATTTATAGATCTAATTCTGGAGTGCTGAACCCCCTGCCGAGTGTGTCTAGATACGGAAAAAGGAAGGCCAGTGTTTCCTGAATAAGTCATCTCAACAGAAAGAGAGAAAGAGCCAGGGGGGAAAAAGAAGAGAGATGTGTTTACAGATAAGAAGCTCATGAAGGAGGTCTCTTTCTTAGCGGCGGAACAGAAATAATTCAGTCTGTCAGGTGCTGCGCAGAAGTGTGAGCAACTGGAAGATTCATCATACAAGTGCACTCATACTAGACTGCTAGACATACAACTCTGCTGCAGGGAAGAACAAAGCGGACAGGAAGAATTTAGGCCACACTGTGATGGAAAAAAGGCTAGGCTACAACACTTTAGTTACTTATATGTGTGTAGTGTTATGCCTGTGTGATTTGAGGAAAATATATAATTGCATTTTTTTAGACCGATATTGCGACTGCAATTTAATTTTATAGTCAAGATTCAGCTCAATAATCTGTAGTGTTAGTTAAAAAAGAATCTGAAAACATAATAACTTTCTCTAACATTTACTAGATTGAGCGTCATTGGCAATACTATCAGTTGACTTTTTTACAAGACACTCCTCATATGTGCCTGTGGTGCTTTTTCAGGTGCTGGTTGTTGTATTTCCTTATGATGTGGCAACAATTCTGCGACAGCTCTTACAAATTACCCGTTTTTGTTCAGTGTCTGTGACTTTGAAACCAAAATATTCCCATATTACCATCGTGCTGTTTTTCTTTGATATTAATTTGTCTGTTAATGCTTCTGAAGCTGCATACGCCATCATCCCACTTGTCTGAGCTTTCCAGTTTGTTTGTTTTTTTTTTATTGTGGGTGTACAATTCGGTCCGGTTGTACAATTCTGATTGGGCAGAACAAATGTGTCCACACTCAATTGGCTAGTAAGACTATCACACACAGACGGCAGTCACACATTTGCTCTGGGTGGGAGAAATTAAGTAATACGTATACATTTCATATTGCAGTCTCTTGCGATTAGCTAATCGCAACATTTCAAATCGCGATTGTGATTCAATGAATCGAACAGCCCTACGTAATGCTATACACTATAACTAATACAAACTGAAGGTAAGGGATGATCAATGAATTGTTGTGTGTTAAATGATTTTAAATGCACAACAATGAGGCAAAGAACCCACAATGTGAAGTAGAGTATATTCTGTGATGGATCTGAAGCAAAAATTGAGGATGCACTGAGGAGCCAAATACCAAAACAGCAAATGCTTTGCAATAATTATTTATTAATCTATTAAATAATATAAAGTCATTATGTAAGACTTTTTATGTTTAACTTAATTACTTGAATTACACTGATTTACAGACACAATTTATTGACAGTAAAATCCAGTGCATCCTTTATAACAGTAAGGGAACAACTATATATCAAATATGCTACATACATACATATACACTACCTATCAAAAGTTTGGGGTCAGTTATTTATTTTTATTTTTGTTTTTTTAGGAAAATTATCCTGTTCATTAAGGCGGCATTTATTAAATTAATAATAATAAATATTAAAGTGATTTCTGAAGGATCATTAGGCTCTCTCTCTCTCTCTCTCTCTCTCTCTCTCTCTCTCTCTCTCTATATATATATATATATATATATATATATATATATATATAGTCAGAATTATTAGCCCCCTGAATTATTAGCCCCTATTTATTTTTCCCCATTTTCTGTTTAATGGAGAGACGATTTTTTCAACACATTTCTAAACATAACATTTTTAATAACTTATTTCTAATAACTGATTTATTTTATCATTGCCATGATGACAGTAAATAATATTTTACTAGATATTTTTCAAGACACTTCCATTCAGCTTAAAGGGACATTTAAAGGCTTAACTAGGGTAATTAGGTTAACTAGGCAGGTTAGGGTAATTAGACAAGTTATTTTATATTGATGGTTTGTTCCGTAGACTATCAAAAAAAAATATATAGCTTACAGGGGGTAATAATTTTGACCTTAAATTTTTTTTTTTTTATTAAAAAACAGCTTTTATTTTAGCCTAAATAAAACAAATACGACTTTCTCCAGAAGAAAAAAATATTATCAGATATGTATACTGTGGAAATGTCCTTGCTCTGTTAAACATCATTCGGGAAATATTTAAAAAAGAAAAACTAATTCAAAGGGGGGCTAAAAATGTATAATTCTGACTTCAACTGTATGTATATATAAGTTTTGAAATTTAGATTTTAGTTATATCATTAAGTTTTTTCCAATCATAATAAAAATTAAATAAATAACGCTAATTGGAATAAAAGCAATACAACAAATACAGCCTTTAAAAACTTTCAATATACACTACCGATATACAAAAGTTTGGGGTCAGTAGAATTTTTTAATGTTTTAAAATAAGCTTCTCCTGCTCACCAAGGCTGCATTTATTTCATTAAAAATACAGAACAAATTGTAAAGTTGTGAAATGTTATTGCACTATAAAGTAACTGTTCAATAGTAGTTTATAATTTCATTTAATAATTTATTCCAGTGATTTTAAAGATTAATTTTTAGCTTCATTACTCCAGTCACATGATCCTTCAGAAATCACTCTAAAATTTAATTATTATTATTGTTTTTGCTAATGGAAATAGTAATAAAAACAATAATGACTGAAGAAATAATTTCATTTGAAACTATTTACAATAAGAAAACAGTTATTTCAAATTTTAATAAATATTTAACTTTTTGTTACATTTAATAAATGCCGCTGAAAACTGCCCAAAACAGATGAAAAAACTACCACAAACTTTTGACCGGTAGTGTATTTTTTTTATTACAGTAATAAAAACTATATTAAAAATTAAATACAATAAAAAAATAAATAAATATTTTCACAATGCATTTGCAAATACTATAAGACTTCCCATGAAAACAGAATTGTAATATTTTTTTTGGATTTTGAGGTGAAGTGCAACTTGTGCACAGTACTGACAGATGGACGGAATCATAAAGAACACGTGAAGGCAGCTGAGTGAAGGGCACAGAGGCCGATTGATAAATGTCTGCAACCTTGAAGAAGAGAGTCAGAGTCTAGAGAATGAAGTGTGGCAGTTTTCCTGTCAGGGCTGCGGATCTGGCCTTTAACAGCGAGTGAGTGAAAGCCTGAGGGCTCAGCTGACATCACACACTCACAACCGTCATGTTCACTTGAAGGCCAGATTCTGATTGCTGTGAAATAGGAATGTGTACTTGTTTGTACCTGAGACTGCGGGAGCGCGGACGCATGGCTGGGGATCGTCTCCCATCCTCATCCGTGATGCTCTCCGAGCTGAAGTGTTTGGTGAGGAAATGCAGCTCATCGGCGGTAGGCTGGAATGGCAACTGGTGCAGCTTCTCCTGAGATGAACATGATGACTGTGAGAAGCAGAGAGGGAGGGATTACAAGGACAGAAGGCATTGCATAGGCTGCCCTGACTGTCAGTCAACTGCCTTTGTTGGCTAACACTGATTGATTTTGAAAATGTGACTGAAAACTTTAGTCCAAATGAAGAGGGGGATTACTAAAACAGTATATATATATATA
>CAIGQZ010007154.1:6885699-6913945 GCA_903798205.1 Danio tinwini
ACACACACACACACACACACACACACACACACACACACACACACACAGAGCTGAGTAAAGACTTCCTTTTGCTTGAATTTCCCTGAGTCTTTCTGGCGCTCTGTTGAGTTGTGTTTAGAGGCTGTAAACTAAGCTACACATTGTGGCCGTCAATCAACCAAACGAGAGCTAGAAATTTAGCCACCACTAAGAGCACAGGGGGGAAGCAGGTATCGGGTTCTCAAATGGACTGAGAGTGGGAGAGAGAAAGAGGAAACCCGGTGCTCATCTGTCAAAGAGGTCAGAGTCTGCGGTCTGTTTGGATAAAGCTAATGCTGTGGTCATGTTTAGAAACCTCAACGGCACTGCAAAAATGACTGACAGTCAGTTGGACTTAAGTAAAAGTTTAAGAATTCGGCATGAATAAAGGCTCTGATAAAAAAATACAAGCTAGTTTTGTAGGCTAGCAGGGCTGCACGATTATCTGAAATCGCTATATAGCTTAGCCGATTTATCAATTCACAAAAGCTGCTATTTTAATGAAGTAAATATATGCGCTGCACGTTTCAGAGTGAAGGATGGCACTGTGTCTTTCTACACACGGCTCAGTTTGCAGTAAACGATGCTCCACATGAACTCCTTTCTGCATCAGCTTTTAGTTTGGATCGCTTATAACACGCATTTGGGAACATACCATGCCAACCATCTAACCATACTTGGGAGAAGTGCAGAGAAACTCGCTGTTGTCAACAAAAGAGGAGCTTTAAGGGTGCCCTGCAGTTCTCCACCAAAAATTCAATTATTAAAGTTTAGAAACAAATGAAATCTGGAAAAATGTACAGATCTACTAAAAAACTAATTATTAATAATTACTAGTATTTCTTTAAATTGTGTATAATATACAAATAATAATGATATTAATGACAATAATAATAATAATAGCAGCAATAATAACAGTAGCAGTATTATTATAGTAATTTAAGATAATTTTTGGCCAAATTGTTACATAAAATATTACTCATTAAGTAGTAATATTACTATTATTACACAACACATAATCTATTCCTGTTGGCTAAAATGTACAGCCCAAGAAACAAGCCAAGAAAACTTTTTTTTTCCATTTTGTCTTCTTTTCTAATGATTAAATTCTCAATCGTGCAGCCTTAGCTACATATTATATATGACCCAAATAAACTCTTACTGTATGCGCAGGTTAGGGGCTCCAAGTCTTTCCTTTCTTTTCTTCATGATCATAAGTTGGACAGATGGATATACGAAAATATAAATCTGACTTTTACTCCAACTTCTCCAACTTTATGAAACCAAAAGCACAGCATGGCATACTATGAACGTGCGCTATCAAACTCTGCTTATGAAGGTTTCAGCAATTCCAGCCATACTTCCTTTATCTTCATCAGAATCATCAACTGTCATATCAAAATGTGCCTTCAAGTCTCAGCTTGTCTACGGCCCGAGCGAGTATCCACTTCTGTGTTAACTGAGGTCATGATGGCGTTTGTTTTTAAAAGACGGTCCTCTGAAAGTTGCTTCCAAGAGCGCGTGTCTTTCTCCGCACTGTGAAGTACCATAACATTGGTCTGATGGGAGAATGCGAAGAGCGTGACGGTCCAATTCCAGGCAAATTAGAAGACGCTTCACTCTCTTCCGACTTCTGCTGCTAATGTGTATATGTTGGCAAGACGGTCAGAAACACACAAACACAGCATGCAATGAGGGAGAGGGCATTCTCATGATATCACAAGACCCTGGGGGAGGTGCAGCTGTTGCCCCTTCCTCACACCAGTCCATCTCTGTACACACACACACACACACACATACATATACGCACAGTTCTGGGAACCCGGAGAACATCAGAACCCTATCCACTGTTCCCAGGCGAATGCTTTTGGCTAAATGTAGCCCCAAGCAGACAATAGGCAGAATCAAAGATCAGAGGAGAAGCAACACAAGCGTTAAGCCTTACTGATTCTACTGACACACAAGCCACAGGAGAGCCTAATACAATTACACTGACACATGACACACTTCTCTGTGCATGTATGCTTAAAGTGATGGTTGTCTCAAACATGAACATTCATGTATGAATTGCTGACAATAATTTCTCTCCTGATCCAAATTTCATTGCATGCATGGATTATGTTCAATAGAAATGAAAATGAAGGGTAATCTAGTAGTCAACAATTGAAGTGGATAAGCAACTTTCAACAAAGTTGTCCTAAAACTATTCCTCATCAACACCCATTCTTGTCTAATGAAAATTTTGATCCACCAAAGAAAGTCCTAAAAGTCAGGGTAAGGATCTGTATTGGTCTCAACGTTTTAGAGATAGAATCAAAATACTAGATTTTAAGATACTAAATTTTTTGGGGTCAAATTTTTTTAATCAAACTGGTGAAATACTGAAAAGATTATGTTTTCTGGAGCCAGGTTCAGATCTAATAAAGCAACAGGGCAGAGTGAATGCTTATCAGAAGCACCTTCAGCAACATGCAATTCCTTACTTTGTTTTCATCACACAATTTGCCAGAAAATGTTTATGCAAAACAATGAGTTCAGTTCTTTGAAGCTGAAAACATTGAAATAATGAAATGGCAAAATAGAGTCCTGATCTAAACCCTAATGAATATCTGTAAAATCCTAATGTAGGTATCAAAGTTAGAAGCACTACAGACAGCAAACATTATTTTAGGGTTAATAAAAAAATATATATTAATAGTTAATATAAATATATATAATATATATATTAATTATATATAAATTTTATTATATATTATATATTTTTTTTTAATCCAGAGTTAACGCACCAGAAAGTGAAAAGATGAGACAGAAAGCAGTAGGTTATGAGTAGGTCACCCAAACATTACTAAAACCCTAACTGCTTGAGAACTAAAAGGAACGTTCGCTGAAAGCATTGTGGAATTGAAGGCTTGATTTGATTAAGCCCTGTAATCCTGCAGCGGGTGGAATAAACTCAGTGAACCCTCAAAATAACTGACATTATGCCCAGCCCTGCCAGTCACTGTAAGCTAGACAAAGAAATCAAAAAGAAAACCCTAAACAAAAGAACAGCGACGGTATGCTTGAACACAAGATCATCAGAACTCTATATGAGTCCTAAAGATTGTCTGCACACCCCCAATCTGATGATTTTGATATTGCGTGATCTTATGATGGCACTTTTTTTGCTAGCAGTGAGTTAAAAATAAACAGAAAGGAAGATATACATAGGTGTGTCAGAACAGGAACAGAAATGCTCAGCTGTCGGAAAAGGCTTGGAGTAATCTGCTTGTCACTGCCCTACCAGTCACCTATGACCCCTGTGACCCTGTCCATGTGCAGTAAACAGCGTTGACACTGTGATCTAGTAGGAATGCTAACTGAACTGATACAGCAGGGTCTGAAACATTAAACATGCTGACTTATCAAGCAGTATCTAGATGCAGGAAGGCAATAACACAAGTCTGAAATAGATGACTGTGACTGTGTGATGTCATGCCTAGACTTTTTATGCTAAAATGTATAAGTCCTGTTATGGCTATGCCTGGTTCACACCTTTAATCCCATTTTATTTGCTAGATGCTGATGCTCTATTTCAGTATAGATGGATTGAAACACAAACTTTTTAAAAATGGACATGTGGCTGTACACAATCACTCACTGACCGTTTTTCTGGACTATTGCGCATCGTTCGCCCTTCTCATATGACCATTACGCAACTGGTAAACAGCAAGTGCGGATACAAGCAAAATATGTGCATGGCCATTTAGCGTGGATGGTCAAGAACACATTTTTCTGACATACAGTAAAAACAGCAATATGGACAAACAGTGTTTTCAACATAAATACAAAAACATACTAGTGTAAACGCAGCCTGGATTAATCTGGTTGGTTTTGAAAGCACCATAGACATATGACTGTGCTGTTGACAAATTGGGAATAACCTAATTTCACAGAATTAATTGGTAATTTTTAAAGTGGTAATGCACCCCAAATATAAAAAAATTCTCCACTTCCAAAGTTACTTTCTTCTGTTGAACACAAAAAAGTATTTAATAATATGTCTATAGATGCCAATGTCTACAAGATTCTAACATTCTTCAAAATATCTTCTTTTGTGTTCAACAAAAAATAAAGAAACTCAAAGATTTGCAAACACTTGATAGTGAGTAAATAATAAATAAATTGTCATTTTTAGCTGAACTTTTCCTTTGATAGGAATAGTTATATATGACTGTCAAATGGTTCATAAATATATATTATTATAGATACACTTATGACATATTGTTGTTACTGATAAACAGGTCTATTGTTTTGTTTATTTTGTAAGTTTGTATTTACTCGTTAATCAATCTAGCATGTTAGTTACACTAATTAGCTAAGTATGCATTGTACTGAACTGGACCTAGATATAGATCTGCAACATAAGTGAATTAATTAGCCTTGCAGTGCACATGTAAAGCATGTCAACAAATAACTTTGAGTATATGATTTATTTGATCCAGAAACACAAAAATCACAGAAAAAAAAGAAAACAACTTTGCTGAATGGGCATAGCAACCTCTTTGCTTAAGATAAAATGAAATAAATAAAAATAAATTACTATATGATTATTCACAAAATACCACCGATTTCTCTGTCCTTGCTCAGAAAAAAATTTGAGTACTTACAAACTGCCTCTTCTTGGAAGACTCAGCTCCTTCTGAAATAAAGAAAGAGAAAAATACAAGATTAGCCATAAATCAAATGTGTCACAATTATTATTCGAAAACTATAACTTTTGAACTTGAATGTATACAGTAACACAATGCTGCAGATGATGAACAGACCACCAGGTGGCAGAACACAACAACCTCATTTCATTTCAAATATTCACAATTTAACTTGAATTATTGACAACAGGCTTTTAGCTAATTATTATGCGGTGGTAGATTCAATACATGATTTAAATAATGATTAAGTGGAATAATGGCCAGTATCCAACATAATGAGACCTTTACCAATGGTGAAAGAAAGAAGAAAGAAAAACACCACTAGATGGCAAAAGTGAACCATTATTATGCTCAGCCAGATCTACCTCAGATCAGTGAATGCATACTGTTAGCTGGACAGAGAAAAGACAACTGATATCAAGTCCAGAGGACCCATGGGACAGAGGACAGACACAGAATAAGGCAATTCCATCTGTCCTCCACCACAGCGAATCTGCTCTCGAGTGTAAAAATCCAGGGAAACGCACAGATATTGTAAAAGGAAAATGTGATCTACAAAATCAAGCTGTTTAAATAATTAAAGAGCTCTCAATTGTAAATATACAACAGGCATATTGATATGTTTTCCACCTTTTATTACAGGGATATTAGATATTTGTGTCACTTGTCACAATAAGTATTGCTCCAGAAATGTTTTATATGGATCTACTAGATTCCTATTGTGGTCTACGGATGCCCTTTTCAATTCTCATTGGAGAGATTTTTTTTACTATCAAAATGAAAATCTGTATTAGCACACTTGACAGATAAATATGCAACAGAAACAATGGCTTTTAGATAAGTCATTACATTCAATTATGGGATGTGTTTACAGAGCCCATCATCCATTAACAGTGTGGGTGTATAAGCAGAGGCCACGCATGTACTGATCCTTACCGATTCAACTCATCCAAACACAAAGCCAGCATTTGGTAATGAGCACATTCTGTTGACACCACGTTTCCTTTCATCTGGCTTAGCAGTCACTTTCAAGCACACAGCAGTCTTTAAATAAGAATTTATTTATTAGGGCACATTCATTAAATAAGTTTTTGAAGAAAATGTGTTTTTTTACACATTTAACTCATCTGTCATATCACCAGACATGTCTATGCATTTAACATTATTTAATTTTACTTTTAATATGTGCAGTAAGTGATTGTCTTCAGAAACAGTTTTGTTGTGCTGGTTGAAAATCTCTTCATATTCCAATAGTAATGATTAAAGTAAATGATTTAAATGTATTTATATGTATTTTTATATTCTGGGTAAGGCATGAGAATAAAAAAAAAAGTTCATCCAGTTAAAATTTGTCAAAAATTTGTTTGATCTGGTGTAGTAGGTAATCTGGCAAAATGCTATCCTTTAGCATAATATCTTTGAAACATATATTGATTGGTATCATATACATTTGGTGTCATATAATAAATTAGATTAAACATTTTATTCAACTAATCCCTAAATAATGAATGTTGTTTAAAACTTTTATTTAGTTTTTTACATATGTTGGTAACCAAACTGTTTATTTGTCTCTGAAAAAAATGAAAAGAAAAAAAAATATAAACTTTTTTTTTAACCGTAAATTTCCGCTTATTTTTGAGAAAAAAAGAGACTGTTTTTTTTTTTTGAGTAAAATTTTCATTACATTGTGTAATTCACAAGATTTAAACAAAAAAAAAATTATCTCAATATAAATATTTTTAGAAAAAGATCTACCTGAAAAATGTAATTATTTAATTTTAAATCACATTCTTGTGTAGTGTACATATTGCAATTCCCATCTCAAATGCTCCATGCATTCAATTGTGGCTGTCAATAGCCTGCTAAAGACCTGAGAATGATTCTTGTTTCAGTCCAATATCTGGCTGAGAGCAAAATTCATTTCAAGTGCATTAAAAACTTCAGCCTCCCACTGAAACTTGCTCTTATTACTGCAGGCTTATTTGACAGCAGTGGAAAAAGAGCATATTAGACAACAGAATAAATTCAATAGCAAACTGACCAGTAGCAAAACACTAGGTATAATGATAAAAAGACTGTATTCAGAGCGTGTCTAGAAGACATCTGTCTTCTCACATCGATAGAAAGACTGAGCCAGGGAAACTTCACATCCTCCTGACCCGTCTGCAGAATATTAACACGCCAACTTCCCAAAGTGCAGCCTTAGCAAAACACCAACCTACTTTTTAATTAGCAACTCCACCGATAGCAGCCAGATATGCCTGGAGGCTTCATATACAGCAGCTTTTCCTGCTTTTCATGTCAACCTGAGATCACTTTTCCACTGTGCTGTCAGAAAAAGTGCTCTCTTGACCTCTGTATCCTCTTTTCTGTCTCTTCATAACAAATCTGAAGTGCTCATCAGTGCATTCCCACTGCTCTGACCCGACTCAGGTATGGATGCATCAGCCTTGGAGAGCTCTGAATGGACTAAACCTTGTTAGCTTGTGTGTGTAAGATGAAGTGAGTATCTTTACTCGTTGCCAAATCTGATTAGTTGTGCAGCATAGCAGTGCTGGCTGATATCTGGATGTTGTGTATGAGTGATAGTGTTCTGGAGAACGGAGCCCAGCTGTGCTCGGGGTGACAAGAGGGAGAGCGTGCCATAGAAATGTTCATGCCTGTTATTTACAGCTCAGCATTTTACACAGATTAAAATAAGGCAAAACCAGACTAAGGCTGTTTGTAAGCAGCTTATCCGCCTTTGGCAGTACTTTTTGGGGCATCAAAACACAGTGAAGTTTTATTCACCTTAGCACTAGAAACAAAACGGTATATATTAAATGATGGGGGAAAAACTATATCACAAATATCACTCACTGAAGCTGTCCTTTTGCCTGATCCCATTTTTGTATTACTACGTTCCTCCACCCATCTCTAATAAAGCAATTTTGTTTTATAATATTCCACAAACTTGAATTGCTTGATAACCATTGTTTTTCTCTTCCTATTTCTAAGTGACTTATACAATTGATGAACTTGGAGAAAAGCTAAACATATGCTGAATGCACACATTTGGATTGGTGTTAAAAAAGAAAGGAATTTAAAGATTTATAAAGCACAATCTACAGTACCATAAGGTATCAATAGGTTCAGTTTTGCTTTAAATGCATTTATCTGAGTTTAATATTAATATTAAATGTTCATTTCAAAAGCAATTTTTACCCATTGTGACTAAAGTCAAATGAGACTTACTTTTTGAATAATATGGTATTGTAGTAACAGCAAAATGTTCTATCAAAAAGCTAAGAGAACAATAATATTAAGTGTAATATCCATTGAAGTGAAATGTACACTCACAGGCCACTTTATTAGGTACACTTTACTAGTACCGGGTTGGACCCCATTTTGCCTTTAGAACTGCTTTAATCCTTCATGGCATAGATTCAACAAGATACTGGAAATATTTCTCAGAGATTTTGTTCCATATTGACATGATAGCATCACGCAGCTGTTGCAGATTTGTCGGCTGCACATTCATAATGTGAATCTCCTATTCCACCACATCCCAAAGGTGCTCTATTGGATTGAGACCTGGTGACTGTGAAGGCCGTTTGAGTACAGTGAATTCAATGTCATGTTCAAGAAACCAGTCTGAGATGATTTGCACTTTATGACAGTGTGCGTTATCCTGCTGGAAGTAGCCATCAGAAGATGGGTACACTGTGGTCATAAAGGGATGGACATGGTCAGCATCAATACTAAGGTAGGCTGTGGCATTGACACAATGCTCAGTTGGTACTAATGGGCCCAAAGTGTGCCACGAAAATATCCCCCACACCATTACACCAGCCTGAACCAATGATACAAGGCAGGATAGATCCATGCTTTCATGTTGTTGATGCCTAATTCGGACACTACCATCTGAATACTACTACCAAGGCAACATTTTACCAATCATCAATTGTCCAATTTTGGTGAGCCTGTGTGAATTGTAGCCCCAGATTCCTGTTCTTAGCTGACAGAAGTAGCACCTGGTGTGGTCTCCTGCTGCTGTAGCCCATCTGCCTCAAGGTTCAACGTGTTGTGCATTCAGACATGCTCTTCTGCATACCTTGGTTGTAACGAGTGATTATTTGAGTTACTGTTGCCTTTCTATCAGCTGGAACCAGTCTGGCCATTCTTCTCTGACCTCTGGCATCCACAAGGCATTTGCACCCATAGAATTGCCTCTCACTGGATATTTTCTTTTTTCGGACCATTGTCTGTAAACCCTAGAGATGGTTGAGCATGAAAATTCCAGTAGATCAGCAGTTTCTGAAATACTCAGAACAGCCCGTCTGGCACCAACAACCATGCCACATTCAAAGTCATGTAAATCACCTTTCTTCCCCATTCTGATGCTCGGTTTGAACTGCAGCACATCGTCTTGACCATGTCTACATGCCTAATTGCATCGAGTTGCTGCCATGTGATTGACTGATTAGAAATTTGCATTAACAAGCAGCTGGACAGATGTATCTAATAAAGTGGCCGTGAGTGTATGTCTTAGTACTGAAAGTACATCTAATGTAAGGCCACTGATTGGTATATTTATATCCATATATATATGCTTTTTTATATATAACACCACTGCTGTAGATACCGCCATCTTGTGTCTTTGTATAATTTGATTATTTAAAAAATGAAATCAGACGACTTTGGTATTAATTGTCTCAGAATAATTAGAATCTTGCTGGGACAATTGTTAATTGTTAATGATTATGTAAAACCATAATCATGTTTGATCCCTCAAATAATGAATTTTACACTCAGTATTTTCTTCTTTTCCATCTACATTAGAGAGAAAATTAAATAATGTTCTTAATCTCATAAAAGTATTCCAATGTGCTAAAAAAATGCAATCCGAAGCAAATCAACTGTGTTCTGGCAGACTGATTACATTAAATGGAGGGAGAGTCTAAAGGAGACAGGGGAGCAGTTGCACAAAGCCACACAGACACAGACTATCGCATCCTGGCCAAGGCTCTGTCATTGCCATAGGCTAAAATGCTGGGCAATGAAATTAGCCAGAGTGACAGTTTGGAGCAGACCCCTGCTCTCCCACAAAAGCAATCTCCCCAATGGAGCCCATTAATATTTCTTAAGTCCGTCCAGCATGACAGGAAGCCACAGTGCAGGGAAATGTAATCAGGGAGATTGGCCGAAAGCAGTAACCCGGTGCTCAAATGGACTCCTGGAGACAGTTTGAGACATCAGGAACAGCATCTAGATAAGAAACTCTTTGTTTACACTGTCTTAAGAGCTTACCGGAAGTGGCAGATTTCAAGTTTCTAGAGTTAAACAGTGTTTCGCATCAAGATTCGACTGGATCCAGTTATCATGAGCAACAGTTTTAGGTTTGACTGACAGCTCTAAATCTCTCTGCGATTAGTGCCAAGTTGTAGTGCTGTGCCCTCTAGCATAGATTTCAAGCTAGCTGAGCTAATTACAAAAGCCTCTGAGCCCTTGAGGCTAAGCAGCCATACATTAAGACAAAACACATGCTGGACATTCGTTTAGTATCATTATGATTCATTATAGGAGAGTTAGGCTCCACTCAATCCAAGAGCAGCACAGTACTCATCAATAATAATGCTACAGCAATGCTGAGGCACTGACATAAACCAGAGCTGCAGTGACTGCAGGTCAGATGGAAATTAGTCCTTTTGTCTCCAAAGACCTGTAAGAACAACATCAGACTCCCTTTATTTGTCTGTGGATACATATATGAAAATACACGTTTTTAAAAGGTCTAAAAGTGCAGAAACTCCAAAATGTATACCAATTTTTTGGTTAATTACAGAATAGCACAAGGCAGCAGCACATGTCTTTGGTCTAATAAAAACAAAACAAAACATGTTAGGACTTTCACAAATTTGGAGTAGGACAGTTTTTGTATAATTTCTGAAAGAATTATAAAAAGTGACTCTCATATCAAATAGTTAGCTAAGAGAACAAAGTGGCATCAGTACTAGAAGTTATAGTTTTTGTGCCAAGTTAATGTTTTCCTATATCAAAGAGGAATATATTCATTAATGAACTAACATTTGTGGTCTAATACTTTTTTATTTCAAGTGTTAAATTGCTGCATTTCTGTTATTATTATTGAATATTCTGAAAATCATTCAAATATTGCTATTTTCTTAATTATTCCAGGACTGTAAGTAATTGCAAACAGATTATTTATTTTACCACATAAGTATTTATGTGGTAAAAAGTTGTTTCACTTAAATATTAATCTAGTTAGAATTTTTGCTTGCTATTTGCTTGCTTAACATTTTAGTGACAATCATAACAATTTTAGATGAAGTTAGAAAATCAAAAAAAAAATAATTTGTTTTAGCTAAGTTCTTTTAAACAATTTAACGTACCCTTGCTAATCAAAAAATGTTGCTAAAGTATAAATTGGTTTCCTTTTTAATGAAAATTTGCAACAACAGCTTACCTTAAACCCCCCAAATCATTAGCATCATGGGCTGAAATGTACTGTAATACTTCCTGCTAGATGATGGCTTTAAAGGTGCTGTATGTAAGTTTTTGACTCTTCTAAAGCAAACATGTCATAATATTTTTGCAGATATTTAAGAAACATGCTAAGTGAACATTCTTATTTATCTGAAAAACAATGCAGAAGTTAGATATTCTGCTTTGAAAATGTGCTTTTCTTGTCGGAACGCTGTCTTAGTTTTGGTCTCTTTAACCCACCTAATGCCAGTTTAGCCAATTATATTTCAGCACCCCGGATTGCCTTGTTGGAAAACCGTATATTTCATTAATTCAAACATTCATTTATTCAGAAAGGCTCTCAACCCATGTGCCCGAGACCAAAATGCGACCTCTGGTTGACAGCAGCAGACTCCGAAAAGAGACGCAGATTCAGAGTTTCAATGAGTAGGTTATTAGTTAGCAAATAATTTAAGTATTACTAACGTAAACATTAGGTGAGCAGGTTACATTGTAACCGCATGTCCTAACAACACGCTACATGACAAGATTTGCAGTGATAAGCAATTTGGCTGTTTGCACCAGACGAAACACAACAAAAAATGTAAATACAGCCTTTCAGAAGCACATATGCACTCACTTACGAAATGGTAAGGTTTATAATCTAATTAATACATATTAAACCTCTTTAACATTATTAAATGTAGATGCTGAATCACTGATATGTGTTGGCTTGTCACAGTTCTAAAGTTTAATATCAAACAGTTTATTTTATTTTCAATATCTGAGGTGAAATATCTTCTGCTGCTTTCAGTAGTATGGCAATAAATGATATTTAAAATGGCATTTAAACTCACATTGTTAGCATTTAACACTGAATAAAGCACATAAGGTGTACCTGAGGTGATCACAGTTTATCCTGTTGTTCAGCTGCAAGAAATAGAAGCTTTTTCTAATATATCAATTTGAGGTGTTGGTTAAAACAAAAACTAATTTTAATATGGAAAAATATTCCTTCTATCGCATGCCGTTGCTTTAATTTTAGAACCTGCGCTAGTGTTTCTTTTGATCCACAAATGGAATACCTAGTTCAACCACTGGGTGTCAAACTTACTGTACATACTACACCTTTAATGAAATAACCATAAGTTGGCAGTATAGAAGTTAGACTAGTAAAAGCAACATTTGTTTTGGCGAGCAGTCCTATAAAATAAGGTCCACACTGACACTTGAAGAGCTGACGGCAGCTGTCAAAAGTGCTTTTTTTGCCAAAGCCCAGTACAGTGTCCAAAGACATCCAGAATAGAAAGCTCCAGCCAAAAAGTCAAAGCTCACTGATTCCCTTGAGATCTCACCAGGGACATTGGACAGTGTCACTGACAGTGACATGCTGCGTGCAGGACAGCAAGACTGCCAGGACAGACACAGAGTGGCTCAATCATTTCTGCAAAAAAAAAGCACTGAATGGCTGGCACACTTCCTCAAAAGATGATCACAGATGCAGCAGCATAAACCAAAGGGTGCCAATGATGCTCAGTACCCATTAAAAGTGGACTTCAATGATTGTTAATAGCCTGTTCAGAAATTTGGAATCTGAACTGCACATGGTACTTCCTCAGTTTCAACCTTGCCATTTATACACTATAAAATGAAGCAGACCAATGAAATCCCACTGTGGGTGGGACAAGTCTGAAGCAAAAATAGAAAGTACACAATTAACAAAACGCCTATTTGCTTATTAAAATGCTCAAATTAGCAAGGAAGAGATAGCTTTAATCGCTTGTAGCTTTAATCGACTGACACCTGGTTAGGACACAGTATTAGAGGAAAAGACAGAAAAACACTGCCACCCCTGGACATGTTGACGCAGTCTTTGCCGATTTCATTACACAGGACTAATGAACTAATTACAGTGGACTCAGGGGAGGCCTTCTTCCACCCCGTCTGTGTTTCTGGGGAAAGGACAGCGTTATGGAACTACGGAAGGAGAGATGCTCCTAAAAGCTCAGCAGATTTAACCAACAATCCTAATCTGTCACTGATGTAATATAAAAAAAATGCATTATTGATGCATTATTTACATAATTTCAAAACATTTACAGTAACAGCTGCATGCCATTTACATTTCATATGTTGATATTTCTAAAACACTTAACTCCAGAAACAAGTTCTGTAGCATGACAGCAGCTGTGGTACTGAATTTGAAAACATAAATAATAGCACAATTATTCAGACACTGATATTTTCATGTATTCCATCCTTATGTGGAAACAGTCCTACAGCTACTTAACACATAACTGTAAATATTTTTAAGCTCTTAAGGATTAATTTATTTGATTAACAACATGAAATACTATCACTAGTTAAAATATTTTCTATTAACATATATAAAAATGCAGTTTGTTACAACTTAATCAAAACTGAATTACACAATACATTCAGAAATATAATTGTAATATGCTAATTTGGATCTCTATATTTAATCATATATACAGATGAAGTCAGAATTATTAGCCCCCCTGTTTATTTTTTCCCCCAATTTCTGTTTAACGGAAATGAAGTTTTTTCAACATATTTATTAGCATAATAGTTTTAATAACTCAACTTTATTAACTGATTTATTTTATCTTTGGCATGATGACAGTAAATAATATTTTACTATATATTTTTCAAGACTTCTATACAGCTTAAAGTGACATTTAAAGGCTTAACTTAGGTTAATTAGGTTAACTAGGCAGGTAAGGGTAATAAGGCAAGTTATTGTATAATTATGGTTTGTACTGTAGACTACAGAAAAAATATATAGCTTAAAGGGGCTAATACTTTTTTTTACCTTAAAATGGTTTTTAAAAAATTAGACTTAAAAAAATATATATTAAAAGGGGGCTTATAATTCTGACTTCAACTGAATATATTTTTGTTCTTTGTTTTTTAAACTGACAGTGTTTTTCAGGTTTCTTTAACAAAGATAATTTACATGTTAGCTTTTCGTTGGCAGCCTCCAAACGCCTGGAAAGGAAACACTGGATTGTTCTTGGACATTGCAAATAAGCTGGGGTGCCCAAAAAAAACGTAAAATAATGGCTGTTAAATTACAGAAATGTACCGTAATTCAATCTGGCAGAAAATTCGTTAACGTCCTTATTTTACAGTAAATTTCTGTTATTTAACAGCCGTTGTTTTACTTTTTTTTTTCAGCACACCAGCTGCCGAAAAAATAAAACGTTAAATAACTGATTTATTTTACAGTGTATTTGTAAAAGCCCAATGTATCTACCTTTGTTAAAGTGTTCTTGTAAGAAATTAGATGCAGAGATAAATTTATTTATTTACTTTAGTTGTTGATATACATGTAACTTTTTTTTTTTTTTTTTTAGTATTTTTCTCTCTTTTCTTTTTTGGCTCGGATTTGTTTCCTTTTTTGTTTAATTATTTATCATTTTCGCCAAGGGTGGGTGAGGTGCGGTATTAACAGAAAATGCTGTTGGTTGCTATCTTTGTCTAAAAACGATGTATGCTAGATTATTTCCAACTGTTCAATAAAAATTTATCACAAAAAACAAAGATTATTTACCAGTAACAAATCATTCTAATATGCTAATGTTAAAAACTACTGATTAATCAGAATACCTTAACATAATAAAGTCTCCTTAACTGTAAAATTACAAATGTTTTACTGTCATTCAAACAACTGAATGCATCCTAGATGAAAAAAAGGTTACAATAACAGTATACCATATGCATAAACAGTAATAAATCTACACGTGTCCCATAGTGAACCCTTAGACACAGACATGTCCTATATTGCTTCCTGCCACTATTTTAAACAAAAAAAGGTCAAGGAGTGTAGTCTAGTGATTGCATGAAGCAGGTCTGAAGCTGTTTAATCATTTGGTGGAGCAAATGGGGCGTAGCACTAAGCCTGTCGAGACTAATTGCTTGCAATGAACGCGTAAACGAAACTGATGGGGGTAAGAACGAGAGAGAGGGAAAAGCAAATCAAAGAGTTATATGTACCAGGAGGATATTAATTAACTGGGTCATTGTAACACAGATTGAACAATATACATAAGGAGAATGTGACGCCTGTGGCAGAGCACACATCATTATAATGAGTGATCGAAATCTGTTGGGCTGGAACAGAGGCTGATGGAGTATTGGAAATCATGACAAACAACAAAGAAATTCTGACTTACCTTTTGCTTTTTTTCCTTCTTTATCAGGGGTTACGACAGCAGAAGGAATCCATACAGATTAAAATGTCTCTTTATAATCATTTTTGAGGAGACACTTCATTTAAGCGCCCCAAATCGCATACTTATGCACTATTCTACGCCACTTTGTATTACAAATAGTAAAAGTAGTGCATTCACACAGAACAATTCTTTTTGTTCTAAAAGAATAAGTACACTTTAAAGACCAGGATGATGCACTTATTCAACAATTAAAGAGAAGTGTGTAGTGTTGGACACTTCACACACTCAATGGTTGCAGCTTTGCTCACAAAGCGAAAAGAGTGGAGCTACTGTTGAAGGGGCGGAGCTATCCGACACTGACATTGGATTACTTAATTTCGGAATGTGCAAGCAAAATTCTCCTACATGAGGGATTATGCCAAAACCCCACATGTGAATGTGATTACACTCATGCCTGGTACTATTTGGTACTTACATTAATTTGGCAACCGTCAAACATGGTCTGGAAAACTATTTGAATTTCTGTATTGTAAACAAAAACATTAGTGTTCCATTTGGGACGACACTAAGTTTATATACTATGCTGTTGAGTGTGTAGGTGCATAAGTACATAATGCATAAGTGCATAGTGTGCCTTTTGGGATGCAGTGCATGTTCCTCCTAGTGAATTTCATGCAGGTGAGTGGGATTGACAAACCACCCGTAGTACACATTTCCTCTCTATGTGCACCCGACACTTTTTATGTAAAAGTTCCACGTTTCTGGGAAAACTTTGTGCAATTTTGAGTGTTTCACACAGCAGAGTGGGCTAGAAAAAACACTTGTAGGAGACATTCTTTCCTCTCTGTGTGTATGTTTGTGTATATGTATGTATGTCATGTATGTATTAAAAAAACTGCTAAACTGTGATGTGTCACTGCTGCGGTCCGTGGAAGTTGGAGTTGGATTTTGTCGCTTTCTCCCTCTCTATCGATCTCTCTCCCCCTCTCTTGCTTTTTGTCATTCGCACCGGCTCTCACCCTATCACCTTTTGTTCCTTTATTTTTTTCCTTCTCAGGTATTGCTGATTGGATCCTGAGCCTGTCACTCCTTAGTAGGGCATTTCCTCACTGACCAACCAGGCTTTGTTCAGCGAATTTAAAATTTGACCGGCAAGCCTTGTTTGCTGAGTGCTGTGTGTTTTTTATGTTGTGTATGCTTGCTTCTGTTATTTTGTATTATAATTTGATCCTTTTTGTCTCTGAACACATACATTTGTCGCACAACATACATTTTGCCCATAGTTATTTAAACGTTCAGACACATAAGGTAAGTGGGTGAGTGCCAATTTTTGTATTTTTATTTATTATTTTAGGGAGTGTACTTTATTGGCGTTGACTATGCTGAAGATTTCGGTTACTTTTTCACATTTCTATTTTCCTTAGAGGGGATCTTGTGTTCTTGTTTATTTGGCTCTTGGTTTTGTTTAGTTCTTTGCTTTGGCACCACTCTAGTTCCTTTTCCCCCCTGTAATTTTTGGTTTGGTTATATTTCTGTGATTGTTTTTATTCATTTTCAAATACACTGTACAAAGCTCATACATGCTATTTTGTTGGCTTTATCATATGCCCTTATAGCAGAATAAAAGTTAAGATTTCTTGTCCTTGCTTATTTCCATCCATTTTCTTCAGTTATAATAGTATTTTCTAAATATTACGTTTTCCCTCCATAGACGCCTTATTAAATCGTAACAGTCACGTTGTTCAGTAGTCAGGGCACTGATAAAGCCATTTTAAGGGTTGTCTCAATTCTAAAATTCTTCAAGTGCACTTTGGATAAATAAAGTGATAGAAATCTGTCTAATCTCAATAGTAGAGGTGTTTTCGTGATGCTAGAACCAGGGCATCACTATGGAGTTGCTAAAATTTCCCATAATCATCACTTACTAAAGTATGCATGGATTAGACAGAACGCAGTTGGGTGTAAGAGTGTTTCATTAGGGTTGTAGCTCATTCATATTAATTGAAGCCGGTGTGGGGAGTATGTAGGACAGGAAGATGGCTGAGGCAGGGGCTCAGGGGAAGACAGGATGCACAGCAGCTGAGCTTTAGGAGACAGAAAGGGTGAATAACAGAACGGAGGAAGGGCAGACGGAAGGATGCAGAGAGAAATGCTGTGAAACAGATGCAGCTGCAGGTTTGATGAGATGCCCCCATCATCTTCACACACAAAGACAACTTGGCTGCCGCCCGTCAAACTGTGTGAGGGCTAAACCGGCACAATTAACAGTGGTGATATATGAGGATCTCCTTGTGTTGTTGGAAAGCAGCGCCAAGTAATTATCCCTACTATTGTGGTTTGCTTTTGGCAGAAGTGGACGTCTAGCCCTTAATTCACTCATTCTGTCTTTTCCCGCACTCCCTCGCTCAGATGCTAATCTAGTGATCAGTCTAGCTATTCATACTGACTATCAAACTGTTGAAATAAAAAAAAGAACGCAAAAAAAAACTCACTAATCCTAATTAGAATTTGCATATTCAAATTAAATCTACATTCCTTGATGAAACGTCTAAGTGGAGATAATGGAGAGTGAAGAAAACACAATGCTGGAGTGAAGATTGGCAGACGGGTTTTTCTTTTTTTTAAGTTTTGAGGAATTAAAATGCAGTAATGACGTTCTAGCATGTGAAGCGTATTTTGTGCTTATGTTTGACAGCTATGTTGCCTTTACCTTTTTTGAACTTTAGCGCTTTAAGCTATCAGCAGCACTGTTTTTTTTTTACAGATCATTTTGCATTAGCGTTGAGCTAATGCTACGTTTCTAGAGCTACATTCTGTCAGATCTCTGAAATGCCCTTCACGTGTAGCAGCAGGCTGTCTCATTGGTATCTCACCGGCTGCGATTTTCAAAGGGAGCTCATCCGTCTTGTACATGCAGGGTGACAGTAGTCATTCCCCCCACCGCAGACCGAGAATTCAAAACAATGTCGCAGGATTGTTCGCAACTCTGCAGCGCCTCGCCACAATGAGGCTTGAACAATACAGTGCTGCAGTTGGTTTGATCATGCAGATATTCAGTACTGTTTTGCTCTAAGTGACAGGTGCAGGAATGGTAGTCTAAAAATAGATTGTTGGAAGCACTTGAATGTATTAATCAAACCATAAGGCAGCAGGAAGGAATAAAGGAAAAAACAAACTGTAGAGTCTGACCCACTTTTTAAAAAGTAAATGCTGCAATGACAAGCTGCAAAACCGATAAGTAATCTAATACATTGTAATAGGGTATAGGCACAGCTAGTGTTTCTTCCTATACCGATAAACTTCAGGTGAACGGTTAATGTGACTTTACAATTTTATACGAGCCCTTTTACAGCATCGATGTTGAAATGTAATAAAAATACAATCCATTAAATAGACTGATTAATTCATTTAGTTAAGCATAAAAAATAAGATAAAAAGCCATGTATGTGCTGTCAGGATCAGCAGGGTAGCGCAAAAACTCCTGTAACTCAGTAATCTGAAAATACTGGGGTAAAATAAATTGCCATATTTTATAGACATGGCGTGGGAAAATGTATATTAATGCAGTGCTTCTTGTACATTCTGAGACCCACTTTATATTATATATCAATCAGGTAGTGAAGATAGTTGACTTTTAAAGAAAACAGACCTTAAAGGCACTGATTTTGTTAACGGCATACAGTTCACCAGAAGCAAACCCAGGTTACTGAAAAATTTAAAGTCTTCTGCATACTTTTGCATATATCCTATACCAGTGGTAGGGAACCTATAGCTCACGAGACACATGTGGCTCTTTGACCAAAAATATGTGGCGCTCCAGTTGTGGCCCTTCAATAATATTTTACAGTTTAAAAAATTATAACCGGCACTAGAAATCAGTTTACTATTGAAAATACAATTACAATTCCCTTTTTTTGTATTTTTTTTTACCAGAAAAATAAATTAAAACTCAGTTTACAATAAAAGGACATTTCAAACAATGGATAAATTTGAATTGCAACACTAATAAAGGGCAAACAACTCACTTTTCTGCTGATGGTGAAAAAATTCTATAAATTGTCTATTCTTCATTCATGGCTCAACATGTGATGCTTCATTAAATTTTTGAGTTGTGCATGGACATTAGTTAACTTAGTTTTTACTAATTCAAGTAGATTAAACATAAAATTAAGTTGTCCCAACAAAATCTCAAGAATTCTGTTGTTTCAGCTCATTTTAAATAAGCAGCTTGAACGAGCAACAATTTTTTTTTTGAGTGTAAACCCCAATGGCTCTTTTAAAATCTGCCAAAACAATCTGAAATGGCTCTTTGCTGAAAAAAGGTCCCTGACCCTGGCCCTATACCTGTTTCCAAAGAAATTACTGAGCAATAGAACATTTGGAAAATAGAATAATTGTATTCAACATTGCTAAGATTATTTTTTTCCACATACAAAAATTACAAACCCAAAATGTTTGAATGGTAGTGTAATTCTAATAAATATACAAATATTTATACAAATTTTAAGAAAAATAAAATCTTTGCCCGTGAATGGGGAATTGGGGGTCTTTATATAAATACATACATGCATATAATTGTATGCACAAACTGCTATAGCAACACTAATAAGTTTTTAGTTGTTAGTATCAGTATTGTTAGTTTTTAGGTTTATCTATATGCTTGTGTGCTCCAAAACAGTGACAAAATTTGCATTTATCATTATTCAAAAGTAAAATTGCATAAGATTTTCCCAAATGTGTCCTTATTGTGCAATAATTATAAATACTTTAAAGGTACATTGACTCACTCATTTTGGTCATGCCATAAATTAGTTTATTTTGGAAGAACATTTTTAATTATATATTTGAAGTATATAGGATTGATCTGTCACCAGAGGCAAAATTGGGCATTTTGGAGACACCTTAGAAATATGAGATAAAAATATATCACAAGCAGTATCTTTGTGTATGATATTACCAAATAAAAAATTACAAAATTGGAAGTCAGATCACGAGCCTGTCTTTGAAACCTGGATTAGGAGCTTAAGTTATATGTTGCCCATGGAAAAAATGTGATATGGCATGGCAAACAAACAAAATATATTTTTTTAAATCTGGAACCCAATTATGTTTTATATCAGTAATGCTGACTTGTAACTCATTATAGGTGGGATTGGTTTGGCATATGTCGAGTTGTGGAGCCTACACATTTCTTTGTACATTTTTTTTAATTTATTTTAATAAAAAAAAAATTCTCTTATGCTTTCAGGATGATATTGTATTATGTTCAACTGTCTGTGTGTTGTAAAATAGCCTTTGCACTTTTTTTTTGTTCCATTTATAATATTGTTTATTTTCTTATGCTAAAAACAATAAAAAAAACTTATTAACATTTAGAAGATATAAAACTGACATAAACATGTAAAGCGTGTAGTTTGTCATTTCCGCCTAAATGGATCAACGGTTTTATTCACGTCACCTCACACTACAGTTTTTTATCAAATCATAACTAATCAAATGCTCTCTGGTATCTGCCTTGCCCAGCCCCCTTCAAGACGTTTCTCATTTGCTTTTCATTTGATGCACTTGAGCTCAATCACTCTCACTGGCAGAGCTGTGATAAAACACTATTGGCAGTTTTTTTAAGAGGAGGAGCTACACTATGGCCCAATCCCAATTCTATTTTTGTACCCCTACCCCTTCCCCTTGGCCCTTACAACCGAGGGTTAAGGGGAAGGGCTTCAAAACTCACCCCTAACTGTACGTTTACACCAAAAGCAGCGAGAGCGTCAAAGGTCGCTCTGGCCGTCCTGGCGACGACGCTGTCTGTCTTCAGCTCTGGCGGCGAGAGCGTCACAATTCACTACATTGATCTCTTATTTAAAGGAGCCGTTGCAGCATATCATATCAAATCAGTTACATCCCCGTATGAAACATTTCTAGCGTGAAGATGTTGCACACTTATTATCCAATTAATTTAACTACAGAAGATCTAGTTGCATGTGGTGTGGCTTCGCTCCACTTAATTATCCAATGTGTCCATATGCCTTAAATATTCTGAAGCATACCGTTTTGTATTGACGCATGAGATTCCGGCTTTTTAAAAATATATATATATATAACATTGATGCACATCAGTAACTCGCCAGTAACTTTTTAATGTATGCTCCTGTAAGAAAAACATTGCAAATAATAGGAAATCCGGCGACCGTAATATTAAAACCCTTGGGAACAACTGTGGTCGGAACCAAAGTTCACAGTGACTGTGTTCTCTGGACTCCTCTCAAGCGGTGGACTTCTACATTCTGATTGCTTGCCGCCGAACCGCGTCACAGCTCATTACCATAAAGTTGACTTGATTTCAACTCTCCTCGACGGCCACACCGGCGAAGACGCATCGCGCTGCTCCTCGACGCTTATCGCCGCCGGCTCCCATTGAAAATGAATGACTTCCGGCTACTTTGACGCTCTTGCCGCTTTCGGTGTGAATGTACAGTAAGAATTGGGACAGCACTTCAACACCTACACACGTCATCATTTGTCATCGCGATCTCTAGCCTCATATGAGATCAGACGATCACGACTGCTGTAGTTATTCCAGTTGTGTTATTTTTTGGTGTTTATCTTTAGGAAATCACTGAAGAAATATACAGTATTATGTTATCATAACAATCTAATGTGGCAATAAGATCGTAACTGTACTGTGTATTTACACCAGTGCCATATTCATCTATGTAAACAAACGAAAACAACATTAACATTATCCCAGACACTGTAAAAAGCTAATTTTCAGCCACTTGACTGCTCTGACAGGGTGTTCGAGTGTCAGAATGTTGTGGGACTGCTGTACAGTAGTTATTATTAGGAATTATAGATCGCAAAATTTAGATTTTTTTTTATTTTCGTTTTTTTTAAAGCATGACGGTAAAACATGAACGCGGTTATGAATATATTAAAACATGTTTGTTTGTCGTAAAAATTCGTAATAGTGACAAAAAATACTAATTTGTGGATCTCCTTACTTCCGGGTTCAGCACTATATTCTGGGAAATTTTCTTTACCCCTCCGTTTTGAGTGTGGTCCTGAAAAATCTTTGTTCGAAGGGGTGCATACCTCTTGCCCTTAGTCCTACGCCTTCAAGCTAAAGAGAATTGGGACACCACTACCCCTTGACATGAACGTGCAAAACGAGGGGTAGGGGTAAGGGGAAGGGCTAAGGGGTTGAATTGGGATTGGGCCTATATGTCCCACCCTTTCTTTGTGTTTCGGTTGCGATTACCTCAAACATCGTATAAAAATGCATATTTTAATGCACTTTATGGGACATTTAATGGCTAACTAATAGGTTTTCTTTTCCTTACATAAAGCAACCCAAAACATACTGTACCCTAAATACTTCCCAAAAGATATGAGAGAATATCAAGAGCATTTTCAACAGTATGCTTCTCGTAAACAGATCCTGTGCTCCTCTATGGGAGTAATGAAGTCATATTTGTCCCATCTTTGTCTCTGACATTCTCCTAGTCTTCCTCCTGTCCCACATGACTGTGAGTCTGAGTTCATTACCAGTAGGCGAACAGACGCTTCTCCGCTCACCGGTATTCGACTCCCAGGTGCTATCAAACTCCCTGACACACAAACATCCTCAATTCACACTTCTGGCATATCCGCCACCCCCCATAAACCCTGAATCCTCACAATTCTCTCTCTCTCTCTCTCTCTCTCTCTCTCTCTCACACACACACACACACACACACACACACACACACACACACACACACACACACACACACACACACACACACACACACACACACACACACACACACACAAACACACACACACAAACACACACAAACACACACACACACAAACACACACAAACACACACAAACACACACACACACACTGCAAAATATGTCTGCATGCTAGAGACGGACCCTCATTTGTCATAGTCAAAGAAGCTAGAGAATCATCCTGAATAATGAAACAACCACTAAAACGCGCCTCTCAGGGAGACAACAATGTAAAAGCAAATGAACACAAGAGCGGAAAACGCAATCATGGAATGTAATGATAATGAAAATATAATGATATGAGAAAATAGGCAGGGAAAACATTGAAATAGGGCAACACACCACACCCTTATGAATAAAAGAGCCCATTTAGAGAAAGCTATCAAGACATGGAGCCCATGAACGTGCTATGGATGGACAAAAAGATGCCAAAGACACAGAGAGACAAAAGGAGCAATGGGGCTCATTACGAGGAGCTAAAAGAAAAACGGCTGTGTGAGGGTAGACCGAGGTCTGGCTCCCCAGGGAGGACACTACGCGAGAGGCAGACGATCAAAAACCACCCCCAACTGTGTGAACAGACAGTCACGCTACCAACATACTGCTATTTTGCTGTGCATTTGATTAATGCCTTCGGAGAGTGGTGCTACAGCAGAGACTACTGACTTCAAGTGCCAGAGACAAAAGAAAAAGAAGAAAATATATTAACAGAGAGAAATGTGACAGTCATGGTATTATAGTTTCCATTGGGATAGAGATGCTGGTAGTGTAGGGAAGGACTACAGAGTAATTATTCTTCCAAATGTGTTGTTTTTGTGAAACTGTGTTTGAAAACAGTATTTAGCCCAGCGTGGCCAAGTGTGGGCAGAGGGGGGTGTCTAGACACTATTCTGGCACTGTCAATCCTTCACCCACAAACCAATTATAAATTTATAAAAAAATCTTCTTAATGAGCAAATAATATTGCCGCATTAGTAAAGCAAGAACAATATAAAACTAAATTAGTCTCGCTATAACTAACCGTCTATGGCAGGACTTTATTAAAGGAGAGTTTTCTTATTGCTGCTTGCCTGGGTCCGTGATGAAAGAGGGAAAAGAATAAAGGACACACTTTATTTAAAACCTCTCATGTAACTCTTAGGTTAAAATGATCCAAAATTGATTCCATTTCATTTTTATGACCTTTTTGCAAATGATTCATCAGAGCATGCTGTGTTTATATTCATATTCTTTCAATAAATGCAATGACTCAGTCCGGCTTTACAGGACTTTGCTTCTTAGTTGATGCCATCTAGTAATAATTCATCAATAACCAAAGAGAAATGTTTTGAGGTAACTGTTGTAGGTGATACAAAACATTATGCTAAGTATTAGTGTAATACTATGTCAATTAGGGCTCCATAATATTAAAGTTTCAGCATCAACATTGCAATGTGCATGTCACAAAATGTCAAGTAGGGATTATAGGTGGCCAGGTACCACAATTTGAAATGCATGCAAGTTGTAGATTTTGTTTAGCCATTAAGGAGTTAACGTTCATAATTTTCGTTCATGTTTTCAGTTTTTCATGTGCAAGAAATGTTAGCATTTGTAGCTTTAACAAATATTAATTGAATTTTATTTATACACAGGGTTTCTGCAGATTTCATCAAGTCAAATTTAAGACTTAAGAGATTTTTAAGACCATTATGAATGAAATTTCAAATTTAAAGAAGGCTAAATGCTAAGGTTTTTTTTCTAATGCCCTAGTCAGGCAAGCAGAAAGGTATTTTACTTTTCAAATCAAAACCTTATAAAAAAAAAAGGTATTTCTTAGCAGTGCTTGACAATAACTTATTTGATCACCAGCCACTGTGGCTAGTAGATTTCCAACATTACTAGCCACTCGCCATTATTATTAGCCACAAATTTGTTGTCGGCAAAAAATATTTTACTTGCATAAATTTGACTTCAACATGCTAAAATTACTTGATTTAAGTTGTGTGTTATATCCACATGCCTCCTCATTCATTTCACTTTTTTGTGTGTGTTGTGTATGAGCTTGCTCTATGCGCATGAGCAAATGGGTTGTGGTTTCATAGTGTTGCATTGCTATTAGTATTAGTATATAAATATTTTCATTTACATGACTTTTCAGGGCCAAAATTAAGGATTTACCAAATTAATCTTATCTTAATAATTTATAAATAATTATTTCTTAGTGTCAAAACAAGCAAAATGTAGCTATATACATGGACCTTTTGTTCAACAAAACCTTTCTTTAAAAAAACAAAACAATTGACATTTAAAAAAATAGGTCTCATATCACCAGTTAACTACACATAAATGAGGAGTTAATCTCCTCTTAAAGCAAATGTTATTGTAACAACACTGATAATTAAACAATATTAACACAATAACTAAGCAAAAAGAAATCAGGTGATAATGAAAGGATGATCACGTGCACACGGTTAACGTTTGGCCCTTTAATAATCTGAAATGTTTAAAGTGAAAGCGATTGCTGCTGCTTACAAAAAGGATATATTTTTTAAAAATCTGGAGCTCTTGAAAGCAGCAGGACTGTGGGTGCGTGAGCAATGCTTTTTGTCCAGTCTATTTCAAAGAGAACTAACCGTACCAGTTAAATGTTTCGATCAAATGGCGATTAAATTAATCAGATTTTAAAAAAATGTATATACTGTACTGTTACCCGACAATGCAGAGACTTTGGTGAGCAAATCAAGTTAAAGGCAGATACTTGATTTCTGCTTGACTAGTGTATTCAGCATTTAACTCCACTGTGGTGTAAACATGATTGTTTATGGGGTTTTTTTGGCAATAAGTTATAATTTAAAAAGGTATAGTGCATTAGCTAATATGATTTAAAGTAATGTTTTCTATTTAATTTGAAATATTAGGACATAGTTTGGTATATACCTTCGGCCCACAACTCATAATGATATTTGGTTTTTGGCCCTTCATACAAAAAAGTTTGGGCACCCCTGATTTAAGCCATCTGGCGAAATATATATATTTTTCCAATATACATCTCAGAAAAGCCAAAAATAACGATGTAATTCTTTTTCAATACCATGCAGCCCTAGTGTCGATAATAAATTATTTAACAATTGGTAATATACTGAAATGCATTACTGACTGGAGAAATGTTCAGACTGCATTCTGATATGAGCCACTTCTTAATCCTGATGAATAAAATTAAATCCAACCCAAAATGTTCTACTCATTGAACATCGTGCTTCAAATGAAACGTTATACATGTCAAACTGGGTGCATATGCAGTTTCATGCTGACTCTTCCACAGTGTCTGATTTACGATAATGATAAAACAAGATTTTTAACGCATTCGTCATTGACTGAATGCCTTTTACTGTCTATCTTAACGGTTCATCTCAAAAGACAAGAGGGACAACACTGATTAAGCCAGCTTGAAGAGCAGAATTCATTACTGCTAAGTAATACTGTCAGCCATGAAGCCACCAATCCAAGTCTGGGTTTGTGAATACAGTATGTGTGTTTCGATTTCTGGCAGCTGAGTCCACTCTCTTTCTGGCAATTTCCCCTTCACCCCTCCTTCTCTATTCAGTCTAAAACGATGAGCTCATGCTCTCACGATGGTCTCAATGTGAGCTTATTGCTGCACTCATAATGCATTTATCCAGGTCTTTGACAGAGGGGTGGAAGCAACGCCTGACTACCCCAAGGAGCATGGTGAAATGCATAATGTAGACAACATTGTCTTGATTCACACCCCTGGAGCTTTGAAGTCCAGGTTTGTTAAGCAGTTTCAGCTATCTCGGGATAAGATAAAGTTCAACTGTGCTGACAGAGCAGCAAGACACTTATCTTCCTTCTTTTATTGTTTGCCTCAAAATCCTGTCTTTATACCTCCTGTCTTCTTTCCACCACACATCCCATTTATATTAGTTTCTGGAAACTCAACCTCAAAAAGCACACAATATACATATGACCATATTCAATCATTTGTGATAATGAACAATGATATCATGGACACATAGGATGAAAAATCATTTATTATTTAAACATTTAAGAACATTGAGATTGTTGTATCAATTGGTGTTCATAACAGCACCAAATGATTGTGATTCCAAGTGATTTTTTTTCAAACATGAAACAATTTAAAATGTAGTAACATTTTCATATGCTCAATGTGTAGGAACATATGTTCTATTTCATATGCTCAATGTGTAGGAACATATTCATATGTGTAATTTTCCATTACACATGGAAAATTTTGGCCATTTGTACGTATATGTAGGCCTTTGTTGGTTAACTCAGTACAGTAAGATTTGTTTTGTTAACATCAGTTAATTTAACTAAAGTCGATGTAATGACTACTGCAAAAGTATTTATTAGGCAATGTCCATATCTTAGTTAATGCCTGATAACACATTCAAAGAACTACTGAGAATTCAGTTGTGGTTTTTAAATCAACTTATAATTATAATAAGGCTATTTCTCAATGTATTCACTAATGTTTACTAATGAGTCTTTTTTGTAAAAAGTGATTGTTTTAAATTTTTCTGAACTGAAACATTTGGCTACTCTGTACATGTACCTACAATAAAGTAATACACTATTTTTAAATGTTAAATAGGGCTACCCAATATATTAAAAATTTATTGTTATCACAAAAATAGTATATGTAATATTCATATTGCGCAATAAGTTCCTTTTTTTAGGGATGCACCAAAATAAAAAATCTGGGCTGAAGCTTAAAATCTTTATACCGACCAACCCAGAAGGAGCTGTTCTGCTATTGGCCAGTAGGTAAACCTAGAGTTGAAATAAAACACTTATAATAGTAGTCGACACGTAAGGAAAAAGACAACAGTCAATAATTATCATTCATTCACAGTGTCTAAATATTTGCATGTTGGCAGTTTTTTTTTCAATCAGAAAAGGTTATTAGATCATAAAATATGCTTTATTACCTCTTTATCTATAGTGTGTTTATAGTGTGATCTAGTGCTGCACGATTGATCGTATTGCAATCGCAATGTCAGCAACTGTGTGGTTATATAACGAGACAATGTTGCGATCATATTAAATGAATAATAACATACTTTCTGAGAACAGTGTT
>CAIGQZ010007154.1:6914345-6936064 GCA_903798205.1 Danio tinwini
TACCCAATTCAGACTTTATGGAGTACTTTGTGACGCAGACATAATTGTGTTTAGGCAGAGAAAACATGTTTTAGCAAATGTTTTACAAAAACAAGACAAAAAAATCAGAAAATAAGTATATATAACACAATAATAAAGCCATACATATAAAATATTTTATATATCATTTAATAAATGCAAGCATATGAAAATAAGTTAATTTATGTAAAAATTTGTTAAATAAGTTACATTAATGCAAATATGTCATTTTGTAAAATCATTTATTTTGAAACCATTTCTGGTTTTACAAATACACATTTCAGCATTATTACTAATCTGTGTGTGCATTTTCCATAAAATAAATCCATTAAGGTGACTCATGATTCCATGTTTAATTGCATATTGCAATATTGACCTCAATAATCTCAATATCGTGCAGCCCTTGTGTGATCAATTATTTTCTTTTCGGCTTAGTCCCTTTATTAATCTGGGGTCGCCACAGCGGATTAACCGCCAACTTATCCAGCATATGTTTTACGCAGCGGATGCCTTTCCAGCTGCAACCCATCACTGGGAAACATCCATACATACTCGTTGGACCGTAGCACCCGAAGCAAACCCACGTGAACACGAGGAGAACATGCAAGCTCCACACAGAAACACCAACTGACCCAGCTGAGGCTCAAACCAGCGCCCTACTTGCTGTGAGGCGAACGTGCTACCCACCCCCTAGTGTGATAATTACATAAATATTTTTTTAAGCTAATCATTTTTAATCTAGAGAAACGTAATATCACTATATGTTAAAGTTACATTTTGCAGCTTAGGTCAACATCGTGGTACTTTATACCGTGATAAAGGCTTCAGTGATTAATCACAACTACAAAATGTTATACCAGCAGAAGCCTAAAACACATACCCCCACCCCACCCCCCTTTTAGATTTGGATATATCAGATGAAATGAAAACAGCCTTATCATGTTACCAAAAAAACATGTAAAACGAGTTTCAGTGAGGAACTTATTTTCAGGGAAACAGGTACTGGGAAAAAAACACTGAAAAAGATCTTGCCACCTCTGAGTGTTTAGAGTGCACTGTAGTGTTATAAGGACAGACAAAACTAGGGCACAGGCATTTCTGCAGTCTGAACGACCTTACAGACCAAGCTTACTTCAATCAAAGCATGGTGTGCTAGAGAAATCTGACCTCCACAGTGCTGTTGTTCAGTCAAGCGTATCTTATGCAGGTAGAAAACAAAAAACATTGTACATCCTTTCTAAATAGCTATTCATAAACCTTCAGACCTTTATACTTCAATTATCACCTTATTCTTTAGCCTAATGCTGTATTAAAAGTGAAGTATTAATAAGATGTAAATCACTTGGGGGGGGGGGGACTAGACTAATGCCGGTTCTAATACACTGCTGAGTCACCAGAAACGATCCTTTTAGTTTGGTGGTAAGCGGCTGTTCTGGTCAGAGTATGGTCACGAGTTACTGTATTTAGCAGCTCAATAGCTAAGACTGACGTTTCCACAACATGAAAACACAATGCTGCGTCAGTAATTGAGCAAAGTATCAGTCATGCCTTTAGCTACAAACAGACTGAGAGACATGAAGAAAAGCATGAAGGGGTTTTGTTATTTTAAAATTAATTTCATCAAGAATTTCCTGAGTTGAAGGTTAGAACCGAGCATTTATAAAAGAGAGCAGCATTACCACTATTCACTGATTAGATAATGTGGACGTTGTTAAGTTTAGTAGTATGTTTCAACAACATATTTATCAAAATTCATATGAATCTCATAAATGAGCTCATGGTCAATTCCATAAATCTAAATAAATAATATTCTTTATATAAATATTTGTTATTGGCCACACAATTCAAGTTCCATTTTTTGTTTTAGCAATTTAAATGTTTAGAAGTTTAATAGTGGGTTAAGTAATATTTAATAGATTTTACTTTGTACCTTGATGTCAGGACACTAACTCGGTTAGTTCTCGTGTCCACAGAATATAACTTTCCCTGTAATTTAGTAGACTCTTTATTTCAGGTGATAAATAAACTACTAGTCAGTCAATGATTTGAACTGTAAAATATTAAATAAAAAGTATTAAATTTGAGACGATAGCACTAAATTAATGAAGACATAAGGAGAGATGATTTGCAGAGAATAATAACAAATGTGCATCCTGCAGTTGTATTTATAATGTACATAGAGCACACGTGGGTGTGACATGCAAATGTGAGAACGGAAAAAGTGCACAGCCACACAGGCATTCAAAGCGATTTCATAATCTTACATTGTCCGCGGCTTAGTCACATTATAGGACTACACAATATCATGTTATATACACAGTAGCCTAGGTAGATCTACAATTGCATGCCTGAAAGATGTCTGAAATGAAGCAGGTACTTTGTGAAACCACCAAAAAATACTTTGTGACACCACCAGTAAACAGTAATGTTTGTAACAAAGGAAGGTACCACTTGCAAACCCTAAATAGTAAATTTTTTCTCTCACCTGCCCAGTCTGAGATGCAGCCTGTATTGATTCCTTGAGAATGCACAGCCTGACTCCATACCAGCTCAGTGAGCGCCTGCAGGCTAATGGCTTTCTGTTCTCTTCATTGTCTGCTGGTAGTATCCCGGAGCAGGCCATAGCTATAAGTAGCCTGCATACACTCCAAACACCAGCCCTTCACCATTCACTTCACAACAACTGTGCCGGGCCGAGACACCTTGCTTTTAATCAGCTGAAGTAAAAGTGATTACTTGATACAGGCGGTATGCTGCTGTTTTTGCTTACACAGCCCAAATTCAATAATTCCTTGCTGAATTAGAGCCATTTGGTTCAATACTGGTAGACTGCCAGAAGACAGATTTAAAATAAACAAAACAATAAATACAATGGCAAAAGCAGGAGTTGTGGGTGCTGAGATGTAAAATGGTTCAATGATATCCCTTAATGTGAGAATTTATTTAAGTTAAAGTGTCCCCAAAAAATTGTCTGTAAAGTTTCAGCATTTTTTAAATGGCATTTTTTTATGGTGAAAGCAACAAAAAAAACTAAATATCTTCATACATTTTAAAGCTCTGTCAAATTAAACTCTTACTATACAATTTTCTATGTGGACATTTACAAACTCACAGACAAAAAAAAGGCAGAAAAGTAGAATAGTGCATCACATGAACACAAACTAATATATTTTGTGTGAAATTCGAGAGCTCCCTCATCCTCCATAGACAGTGAGGTTCCAGATTTGTTAAAAATGCATTTAAAGGTAACAAAAAAACTCCTCAAAACAGACCATATGCCTTATTAAATATCAATATTTGCAATCTGCAGAATATTCTTTTCTTTATTGCACATAAAAATAACTACATTATACAAAAGTTTTCCTCATTGTCAGATATAGGGCACATGATCATTTGTCATGCTTGGTCAACCTCTATTGTATAACTGTACCAAAGTCCTTTTAAGGCAAGTAATTTCACTCAGTGGCCATCTTTGAAACGCCTCTTGGGCAGTATGCACAGGCATTCTATTTGAATGGGGAAACATCAAATTCTCAAAAAAAAATGTCTGCCAAGCTTATGATTAAATTTCATATTAGGAATTACCAATAAAATTGAACAACTGTCCCTTTAGTTTCATTTCTAAACATTGAAATCACACAAAATCTGCAGAGCACACACGTCTGGTCTGAGCTCCTCCCCCAGAGAATTGTCTGTTTGTAGCTATGTCTCCATTCACCTATTTTTATGCATATTTTGGATATGCACATAAAAAATGGTTGATGGAAACGGCAAGATGCGCATCAATTTAGAAAATGTGCATAAAAAACGTATGTGCATAACTTAGTAGAATAAACTTTTTATTCGATTAAAAAAGATGCTCATTAACTACGACGGAAACACTTTTACCGAACAAATTTCATTTGGCACATTTAAAAAGGTCATGTGATTTTGTTATACAAGATCATGTGATGATAAAAATGTGTGTGAATGGCCAAAACAGCACATTGTAAAGCATCTGAAATGTTGTTTTAGTCATTCTATAGTGTATTCTATAGTAATTCTATGTGCACAGTGCTCAGAAATGTGCACAATATACTGACACTGGGATAAAAAAAAATTATATATATATATATATATATATATATATATATATATATATATAAAATAAAAAAGTGTGGATTTATTTATTACCCAAATGCTTGTACTGTAACGATACAAGCAAGAAAAAAGCATATAAAAGCTGAAAAGTTTATTCAGTTGCAAAAATGAAAAGACAAGCTGTTTATCAGTTCCTGCAGCTGAAAATAAATAAGCATAAAAGTGGGTCACTGCACCAAGCTGGTGTGGTTAATGCAAAGCAATAGGAGTCAAAAAATACACCATTACAACCTGAACTGACCCCCTAAAGATATCATTCCCAAAAATTGCTCCCTCTCCATCACCTTCTCCTTTTCTTTTCAGATTCAATATAGCCTGCAGGTACAATCTACTGATGTCTGAAATCCTCGCCTACAAACGCACCAGGGCATAAGAACAATTTAACACTCTAACCTGTCAGGAAATGGGAGAAACATAAAGATGAAGAGCCAGGCAGCACCTCCAATCCTCCACAGCTCATCGGCACCTGAAGTCCAAAAGCCCTGACGCCAACACCTCTATCTCCAGCTCATCAACACAAACAATAGAGCTACAAAACCAAGAACTGCATTCCCAGAGCTAAGGTCTCAACAGAGGATACAGTTCACTGATTACCTGCCTGAAACTGTGAGGTTTAAATTAAAGTCATGTTTTTTATAGCACAGATAAGCACTACAGTGAAAATATATCAGTGCTTTATGTCACATTCAAGTATAACACGCAAAACCGAATTCACATGAATACATTACATAACATTTACCAGAGTAATCATGAGGAACATCAAGTCTCCAACACCACAGATAAGAGTGAAATGTAAAAACTGCTTCTTGGTATCACAAAAGGGTGATTTATTTGAGTTTCACTTCTAATTTAATTCCACTTCTAATCCGCAGAACTGTGAGATGAGCTGGATGGACGCATTACAGTGTTCTATAGAAGAACTTCCAAAGAAGGAATAACTGGGAGCAGAAAACTGACATTATGCAATAGGGCAATCTCTACTTAACCTCTGAAAATACTGAAGTACTAAGCTGTCATGTTTTTTAATATGGATGTGAGGTCTGAAGTGTTTCAAAAGGTAATTAATCGTAATATTTTTCTAGAGATGTTTATTTAAAAACAAAATTAATAAACAATCACTAACTAATCATTACCCATTAACCAACAAGATTAGAATCTTAAAGTAGAACTGGAATGTATAAATGTCTATATATATTATATTTATTTTATTAAAATAAATAAAATAAAAATAATAATATATGTGTATATTTTAGCTTTACATGCACAAATAGCAGCATAAATAACAAAACATCAACAAGATTTACAGATTATCAGAATTATGCAATTGCAGTGCTTCTGTGAGTACAGAAAATAACTTAATAAAATTATTAATATTATAAGGAATAAAAGTAGAGGCTCAAGTGATAAAAAAGCTTGAAAAACACCCAAGATTGAGTTTTTAAATCCTTAACTGTATTAACTGGTAAACATTTTTACAAACAGGTTTTACAAAAATGTCTTGTTGGAAATTGGTAGATCCAAGGTAATTTTAATCATTAACTAGCTAAATGATATATGTTCAAACTAGGACTGGGTGATTTTGCAAAAAAAAAAAAAATTATAACGATATCATGTTTCATATCATTCGAGGTAACCCTTTATTTTGATGGTCCATTTGAGTGTTAGTAGACTGTCTGCATAATATCTGTTGACACTGCTGCTAAACAGACATTTAACTGACTATAAGTAACTTTGCAAGTACGTGTCAACTTACACTAACCCTAACCCCAACCTAACAGTCTACTTATAATCTAATGAGAATTAGTTGGCATGTAGATGCAATGTAACTTAAATTCAACAAACACACTGTCAAAATAAAGTGTGACCTCATTCGATATTGATAATTACTGAATATTTTTTAACTATACATTTAGGAATATTAGGATTTTTTATTTAACCACTTTATTTTAATATAAAATTTAACAACATTACTAAGGCAAATAGTTTTAGTCAAAAACTAAAATATTTAAACAAAAATATTTATAATAAAATAAACAAGTGTCAAACATTAAGACTCTTAAACTTGATCGATAAAATGTTACAAAGTGTGTTCAATGGTAAATTGTAAATGCTAAACAATCAAAGCAAACTTTAAAGTGTCAGTAATAATGACACAGTAAATCTCAAACTCAGTCAACAAACCAAATTATGTTAATCAAATTTGAGCTTTTATATAAATAACCATCATTATTCAAATACATATTGCAACATTACAAATTGTGAATTGTGAAGTTAAAAGACTGCATTACACCATGCTAAAAGTCTTTCAGATAGGGAGCTAGTAATTGGGATGCACAAGAAATAAAACCAAAAAATTAAGTGATATTCTCCCTGTCAACATCCTTACATCCTTTTTTATTTACAATCTCCTCACTGCTGCTAGTCACGGCACTCATTTTCACATGTGTTGTTGTTCTGACCTTAAGTGACAAGCACGTGCGCGTGGATTCCTTTTATAATGGACTTTGATCTGGCACTCACCTGGCGTCTCTGGTAACTAGGTGACCATCAACTATTTTCTCAAAGGATGACAAATGGACAAAGCATCGATGCAAGTTTATGAAGAAAAGTAAAAAGCACTGCAGTGTTTGGGTGCACGGTGTTTGTCTGTTTGTAAACTAGGAGCGGCTGGAAAATTTGCACAGTTCACATAGGCACTGCATGCACGACATATGCGCATCGTGCAAGTGACGTGCCTCCATTGAAAATGACAAACTTACACCTTATTGGCTTCCAAGGAGCGCGCTCAGCAGCCACATTTTAAAGAGCCCCTATTACACATTGAAAAGGGTCATATTTCAGTTTTATGGGTCTCCAACTACATACTGATATGTATGCAAGGTCAAAAAACACTTTCATGGTCTTATAATATGCATTTATTTTTACCTAATTATCCCAGCGACTCCCATATGAATCGTTCAGCGATTCATTTGTTCCCAAACCCCTGCTTAGCGCGAAGCTAATCTGCGCTGATTGGACCGATGACAGCCTGTTGCCATTGGTCGACAGCATTCAGAGCGAGACAGTAAAATGCCCAGCTCGGTTTATCAAGCCTGCGGCTCGCCAACATTGGTATAGGATCCGATCGCAGTGGAAGCCTGAAACATGCTTCAAAGTAAACTTACTAACACCACAGTAAACAGTACCCGCTTCTCAACAGTGTTATTCAGAGTCAGACACCTCAGCGCCGAAAGCAGTGCAGTTAAACACAAGCTTATTGCTTATGTTAAGTATGACACACATTCAGTTTTAATCCACAAAGAAGCAAAAGCTAAACTATTCTGAACCTTGACCGCTGCACGTGTGGATTATCAGCTAACAGTGGCCATAGCAACAACAAATGGCAGTGGAACGAGCTCACAAAAGCATTTAAATCTGTAAACAAAGCAGCACACGTCGCGTTTACAACGTTGCATTAGACGCGATATGAGAATATAAAGAGTTAACCTGATACAGTACACGCGGTTACCAGTAAAAAAAACATGTAGATCATTTCTATTTGCAATCATTGCTGTGGCACCTCGTCCGTGAACTGCTATATGTTCTAATGGCTTACCTGTACTCCACTTTTCTAAATTATCACATCCCCAGCCGGGAGGTTGGAGCATCCTCTGTCCTCTGACAAGCTGTCTCTGCGGGCTCCCGCTCTCTATTCGCAAGCCTTTTCAGTGCTGCTTACCAGCCCGAAGTCCAGCGTCCAGCAGCCTACCAAATAATTTGTCCTTATTTTGCCTGCACCCCTGGTGTCTTGTCTGTCCATTATAAGATGGAGGCAGAAACTAATGCATGAGCTGTGTAGTGATAGATCGCCCATTGTAAGTGTGCAGATTTCTGAACGACTCCTTTCCCTCACACTTTCAATAATATCCAGGTAAACACAGCGTCTTCATGAGCGTCTTGCTGCTGTGTTAGTAGGCGGGGCCGCAGGTTTGAATTTTGCCGGGTCTGCGCACGCAACCATTATGTTTTGTAACGACGTCACGCCGAAACGGCTGAAGACTCATTATCAAGACGATTCATTTAAACCACTATGAGTCGACTCTTTTATAGATGAATCAATAGTTTTGAAAAATGTCCACTTTCAGATTTAAGCTTTAGCTGGAAATTTCACTTCATAAGAGCTGTGATACACACTACATGGAAGGTCATTTTCAAAAACCCATAATAGGGGCTCTTTAATTAAACCATAGCGCTTCATACTGAAACTACATAGCGAATCGTTTTTTATATCGATACTAACAATAGTGTTTGAATATCAATACCAATTTTATAGCCCAGCCCTAGTTCAAACATTTAAATGTGAATGAGTATATTTCATAAATGTTTACAAAAGAATCGTACCATTGTTTATAATCAAACTTCTGTGAGTCCCTATTCTAAATTAATGTGCCACGTATCTAAGTCACATTACGTGTGCTTTGATAAGGAGCTTCAAGCCATGCCTAAGTGCCTAATGAACAATTTAAAGCTGTGACCAAAGTGTTTGATTGTCAGGGGCATGTGGATGACCACTGACATTGAGCAAAAGGCATTTACTAGGCCTGAGCCTCAGGAGACCACTCAGAAGCATTACAGAGATTTAGTCTCCCCCTCAGCCTTTAACCTCTTCCCATAAACAATGCCAAATGTGGCTTTCCAGGGCACTGCATCTCACACTGGCCAGCCAGATTGAGCGCGGTCCCCATGTGACTGACTGCCCAGACCACTTTAGTGCGTTAAGAGGATGCATGGCTTAAAGCCATAATGACCTATTCATCAGCAATCACTCAATAGTTCGTAAAAAATATGGATTCAAAGAACCCCCAGTGAATGTGTACACACTGTAAAATCATAGTAAGTTCAAGATACTCAAAACATCTGTGAAAATAGATGACCTAAGCAATTAAGTAAACAGGTTAGTTTGTTTAATGAAACCAAAGATTCATTGTCAAATGAATTCATAAATGCTACAGTAATTATCAGCAGACTACTATGTGCTAATTTCACAAAACTTTAAACAATAAAATAATATCCAAAAGATCTTTACAACAACAGTAACCCTACAAAACTTCACCATTACATAAACGCATATAAATATCCATACAACAGATAATTAAAGACAAACACATTTCTCACCATATTCATCTTCTTCAAAAACACATAAAATAACACTTTAATGCTTTTTTCTCATTATACAGTCTGATGCCAAGCCTGGTAGAGATTAGGATTTATAAAAACTCAGCAAGTTTAAGTTCAGCTCAATAATATGATTGCCAGATCACTAAACATTTTATATATTCAATTCATATAAATTAATAGATTTTTTTGTTAAATTTAATAAATAAACTAATTTCAATTAATTAATATAGTTTAGTTTTCAGTTTTTCAGATTGGGATAAAAACAAAACTGAGAATAAATTGTTACTTTTGTTAGAAAATTCATAAAAGTATTAGACAAAAATGAAATTGTATTATGAATAAATTATGTTTCTCTTAAACTTCAAATTCATCACTTAATTCTTAAATTAAAATGATCATGGTTTCCTCGAAAAATACTACCAGTACCAAAGTTTTCAATAATAAGTAATAATAATATTAATAATCTGTAAAATCCTGTTAAATGTATTAAAATAGGAAACAATTAAAATTTAGGGTGCTTTCAGACTTTTAATTGCCTGGACCGAACCCAGGTTAGATTGTCCCTCCTTGCCACCTTCTCGGTTGGTCTGTGTTGACACTGTCATTTTTCTTTCTGAACCCCAGCCCCACTTTTTAAAAAGGGCTGCACGATATTGGACAAATCTGACAATCTGACAATATTTTTCCTCTGCGATATATATTGTGATATGAACATATGAACACAATTTCACCAGATGACTTAAATACCTCTTATTTGCAAAGTTATTCATTTAGATTGATTGGGATGATTTTGTAGGTGAGTGAAACATGTCCAGTATATGTCTGTACACTATTTTATATCCCTATACTTTTTATATAATTTATTATATACATATAATAAACTAACTACAGTCATAAATAAACACAATGAAGCAAAAATTAAGTGAAATAAACCATGATTTATGATTTTCTTGGACATCTACCAGCAATCAGGTAGATAAATCGAATAATTAAATATAAAATAACACAGTCTTCATCATTTAAATAATTCAATAAAATTCATCTTTATTAGTTGCTAACGGTACAATTCTTTATGCCTGTATGCTTTAAACGCTCTTAAAACCCTTAAAACACATACACATGACAAACTTGCACACTACTGTTGTTCAATTCTGCAGAGACTCCAGAAATCTCATGTGTTTTCACCTGTGGTTCCTGGTCGCATATAATCCCAACTCAACATTGCATATCTTTCAAGGTGACTATTGCAGACAGATACACTATTATATTGATGCAGAAACAATATAGTATGCACCCCTACTTTTAAACAATAGTGATTGTGTTTATAGCGGTGCTGTTCAGAATCTGCTGACGGAATCAAAAGCGATTGTAGAAACAGGATATGAAGTTAAATGAGATGTTACAGTAGATAGCGGAATAAGCCCACTGCTTCATCTCACTGTCCAGCTCTGGCAAACAGAAAGCCCTAAGGTGGATTTACTGAGACAAAACCTCCCTACAACACAGCTGAGCGAACAGACACAACACAAAGTTCAGCTCATCCACATCCTACCCAACAGCCAACAGGCAAAATCACAGACACCATACCATAATAGACCGTACTGAGCACAAAAAAAACGAAAAGTGCCTTAAAACCCCCACTATTATGGAAAAATAGGAACAAACTGCCCCTGTGCATGCTCTTGATGCTCATAACACAAAAGTACAAACAGCATCAGGAACACTGATCCTACTGGATACGATAATACTTCAACAGCAAAATGCTTTTCAAGTGAATGACACTTCAGTGCAAACCTGCACCGCTCCGCTTCATGAGTGTCTTTTAAATATTATTCAAATTACAGCAGGACATTGTCAGTTCTGTTTTCATCCTGTTTACCAACATCTCATCTTCCCTGCGGACAAAGATCTGAATTACAATCCAATAGCTTCTTAAATAGCAGTCTGAATCACGCACTGCATTGTGAAGGTAATGCTGTGTTTCTTTCAATTAGAGTTCATACTCAATATATGGATATGAGATGTGAAAAACACCCCTGACACCGGTACTTATAACATCAAGGGGTGATATTTTCAAATGTAGCAGTATACAGTGTATATTCGTCTTCTAATTGAGTTAACTAGTGGATTGGCTATGAATGCAGTTAGATGACAGGCTCTTGGACTGTTAGAATATTACACAAAACAAGGGTGTAAAAGAAGTGGGTGTGCAAAAAGCCAGGAATATATTTGTTGATGTGTGTTATTACACTCCCGAGCTTAGCATCTGTGTCAGGTGACTAAGTGTTAATGTGTGTCTATATATATGTATACACATATACACAAGCATGTTTGTGTGTGTCAAGCAAGCAGGCAGATTGCGTCTCTGTTCTTTTGAGACAGCGGGAAGAATGTAAATCATAAATCCACTAAGAAAAGCCCTATGATGAGGAGATTTGTGCTTTGAAATGTGCATTCGATTTCGTTTGATGTGTGATGTACTTTAAATTGAAAAAATGAACACAAGAAGGGACATAGAGTTGCCACTCCCCTTTTAAAAACAGCCAATAGCATTTTGTTTTTGTTTGTTTTTTTTAGATTTATTTTTGGCCTTTTTGCCTTTATTAAGCGGATAGGACAGTATTCAGACAGGAAGCAAAGTGGGAGACAGAGAGAGGGGGTAGGGACGGGAAATGTCCTCGAGCCGGGATTCGAACTCGGGACGCCCTAAAATGCTACTGCAAAATATGTCAGCGAGCTAACCACTAGGCCACTAGGCCGACAAGCATTTGTTTTTATTATACTTCTGTCAGTAAGAGTAGTTGAGCTCAAGTGCTTATAGCAAAAGTTTCTTTAAGGGTACAGAAATTGTCAGATGCTAGAGAGCATTTGATTGTTCAAAAGATTCGATGAGAAACTGAAGTATAAAACTGCAAGTTTGGATGTTTATATCTTCTAAAGGTTATTGCACACAATGCAAATTTTTTGTCTATAATATTGCACGTTGAACTATAAATTTGACCTCACATTGTGTGAGTCGTATTGACACACTGCCTCTAAACTTTCGTTTGCTATAAAAAAAAACTTGAACCGGGTCTGATTTTTTCTGCTTTTCACATCCAAAAAAGCGCTTTGAGAGGTGCTTTGACAGTTCAGAGCCACCATACAAGCGAAAAGCTAAATACAGAATGCCGTCATTTGAGCTACAGATGACTTTATGACAAACAATGCATAAAATAAAGATAGAATGTGGCGAACAGTTGAGAACATGCTGGATTCAGTGACTGTCGCACCTCTCCCCTGCTGCTGCTTGGTGTGTGTGTGTGTGTGTGTGTGTGTCCATACATTTAACGTACTGCCCATAGACATTATAATAGAAAGCATGGTCCGCTTTCGGTCCACATTCACATACGTAAACAAATTATACTGATTTCCTGAAATAAACTTTGCATTTCGGAATAATCAGAGCAGATCTTTGATAATAATAACTTTCCTTCTTACAGTATTGGATAAACATAATATGTAGCCTATTCCTCTTTATTTTTCTTTACCTTTCTAGAGAGAGGAGAACAAAGTATCACTGCTTGAACTGACTCTGAAATGTTTTGCGTTTTTTTTTGTAATGGATTAATTAATACCCATCAGATTCAGTGTGCAAGGTTTGTTTGTGCCGAATGTTTCACATATGAATACTAAAAAAAAACACATACGAAAACTTCAGACTTCAGTGTGCAAAGACCTCAAATGTGAATTTTGTCACGGTATTAAAGCACACTTGCTTATACTGTAGATATCCTTAAGACCAATGATGCCCAAACTTTTTCATATAAAGGGTCAAAAAACCAACCTATATTACATTAAAGTTGCCATGGCTAATGTCCTAATCTATTTAATAATATTTAAAAATAAATCAAAAACATTACTTTAAATCATATTAACTAATGCAGCATAACTTTTAAAATGACAACTTATTGCAATAAAAACATAACAGTAAACAGTGAAGTTCAATGCTGAATAAACTAGTCAAGCAAAATCTGCCTTGACTTGATCACCAAAGTCTCTGCATTGTCCTCTATCCATCAGGTGACAGTATGTACATTTAAATCTGATCAATTTGCAAAATTTAATTGAAACATTTCATTTTAGTAAGCTTCTAACAATAAACAAACAAAAGGTTACAATAGATTTGAAATGATAAATATCTTAAGCTTCCCCATCATTCTTTCTCTTTTCTCAGATGGCACAGCGGGCCAAATCAAAGGTTAATATGAGCCAACTTTGAGCATCTTTGCTTAATATACAGACATCTAAAAACACTCCTAGTTTAAATGCTTTCTCTGCTCACATTGTAACACAAACTAATTAAATCTCATTCAGCTGTCCAAACAAAACATTTGCACTCATGTCATGATGATAATTATTGAGAGTTCCTGTTAATGAAACAACAAAAAAGAGACCAGAAAGCTAGTAAGAAAAATCACTTAAATAATGAGACAGACAAGCAAGACACGAGAAGGAAAAATGCTGAATTTAGCCCTGAAATAATTTGAAACCCCTCCCATGAGCATGGCAATCTGTTATCACCGAGACACATTCGAAAGGTTCACTCTGCTTGACAAAACTGGATAATTTGATCCCAAGTCAGTGCTTAAAAATGCTTTCTGCAGTTCTTAAAATTTGTGCTGACATCACAGAAAGAGTCAAGACTAAGAAAGCAAGCAAACTGGGAAGATATTAAACAAGAGTAAATTGGAACAAAACCTTCAGAGAATGTCTAGATAACGCTAGACGTATCGTTCATCCTTACCTGAAGGCCTCTCCGCCTTAATATACTGGAGTCATCCATTTTTCTGTCTTATATCTGGATCCCAACTTTAGTGAAGCTGTCCCACTTTCCAAATCAAGGATAGAGTCCTTTCCCCGAGAATTAACAGCACTCCATGAGGCACAAATGATCTGACAGAGACCCGGTTTTGGGTAGTAGTGCTGGGAATTCGCTCTTTGCTGATGTCATTCTCATCCACAGCAAAACACTGATGCGATCATCCTATGAGATTAGCAAATGACTATTGAACAACTTTTGACAAAAGCTACAACAGTATTGTTGGTAACTTTTCTTTCCTTATAGCACCAGACATTCATGGGGGAAATAGTTCACTATTTGACAGAGTTACAAAAGGTATTCCAAAAACTGAAAAAATTCAAGAACAGTTCAACCTCAGGACATTCAAGGAGAAATTCAATACATGGCTCACATTCTTCTTCTCAGTTCAGTGTTTGCATCAGGCAGTTCAGAGAAAGGAGAGTCCAGAACAGCCTGTCTCTGTATCTTTGCTTCCTCGAAAGTACGAATGGCTGGGAAATATGCGTCTCTCTTAAACTTATTCTTCATTCACCCATTCAGCACAAGTGACCTCCACAACAAATCAAAACATCTTTTCACTCGGAGGGGGGGGCTCAAGAAAACACAACCTGTGCCTCTCCTTCACCTCATTCTAACGCTCTCAGTCTCCAGAGATTCCCGGATATCTTCATTTCTATGGAAACTACAGTCTCTGCATAACCGGCAGACAGATAATAATAAAAATGGCACCTCGGGAGATGAAAATAGAAAAATATTCAGGGCAGCGCAGTTCTCCAGAGATGCAGAATCAGTCTTAGGCGCAAAAAACCCTGCATTTAATTGATCAAGTTACGTTTAACACTTGGTGAAAGCATTCATCTAGTAGCTTGATTTGAGTAATAAAGTTGTTTATCACTTGCTTCAACCGAAGAGTGGCTAAAAGTGGAAGGGCGGAAGCAAGCAGAGAATATTTTCAGCCTACACACTAGAGATGATCTGGAAACAGTCAGTAGCAGCAGCAGGAGGAGAATGCAGGCACTAGCTGCCCACTGACAGCACAAGGCAAACAACAACTCCAGTCAGAGCCGCATGGCTGGATTCCATTCCCCTCGGCCGAGAGGCCTCCCTCTCTCATTCGCCAGAAAGGCAGGCAAGCGGACGACAAAAGCCGTGCTGGCAGAGCTGTCTTTTCAGTGGCAGGTGCAAACAGACGCTGCACTCACGCTGATTGCTTGTCTGCTTTTCCTTCGCATATCTTTCCGGCTTTATTCAGCTTCCTCAGCTCAGCCTGATGAACTGGACCACAGCCAAGATTGGTCTCCAGAAAACAAGCGAGATTGAAAACAAGATGAAAAATTCCACGCTGGAGGAGTGTCACTCAGAAATCCCTCATCTGCTCCCCTGTCAAAGCGATTCAAGCGGTCCGCTGTTTGTGAATGGGCTGCCTGCCTGAGGGGCTGCAACGGCAGAGTCACATTCAATCTGGTCATTTAAATCTTCCACTTGCACATTGTTTCTATCAGTGCACATGCAGGTGGTTAAAGGAAAAAAACTGCTGTATCTCTCTGCTTGTGCTGTACATATAAGCCTTCTGTATCTTCTATTTCTCGCTCTCTGTTCCTTGTAAGCCGTCCTCCTCCACCTCTTCGCAGCGCCTCACTGCTGAATGCTGCTTTATCTGTCCTATCAGCCAGCAACACACCCAGTCAGCCAATCACACGAACGCAGGCTCAGAGCTATTTGCATAATATGAATGGGGGAGCCAAAAAGCCACACCTCTTCACTCCCTTCTCTGCCATTCTGCTCACAACGCTCTGCTTTACCCCAATACATAAAAATACACATGCACACAAACACACACATTTTCTTTTTTTACCCTACATACTGATACGACAACCATAAAGTATCCTATCCTTTATGTCTCTCCTTGCTCTAATAGGATGTGTCTGTGTTTTGTACAAGGATAATAGGTGAGTCTCATATCAGTGTATTTGGTAATGACAGTCTAATGAGATTTTGCAGGGCTTTCCTTCAGTACAGTGATGCATTAGCAACGGCTGTGCTCATCTCAAGGGACTGCAAGAACAAAAGCAAGAGGAATTATCGTCCATAGGCAGAACATTGCCATTGCTGCTGCTGCTGTACGCACTATATCTATAGGTGTGTATATTAATCACCCAAATCTCCTTGTTTTTTTTTTCTCCATGCTTCTGATGTCACAGATGCAGCAGAACAGGCAAGATAACAAACCTAAAGCATAGAAGAAAATGCATGTGTATTGCAGAGTGAGGGAGAAGTGAAGAGAGGAGCTCTGTCCTCCCACACACATACACACAGTGAATAGCAGACATACAGTCATTATGTGATCAGGTGAGTGCCAGAGGAAAAGCAAATTAAGTGTTATTTGGATTTGGGCATGCACAGTAAGATCACTCACAAAACCATAGTAACGATGAGTCTGCTGTGAGAGCACAACTAATTAATTAATTAACTCAAATCTTTTTCAATTCAATTCAATTCATTGTTATTTCTATAGCGATTTTACAATGTAGATTGTATCAAAGCAACTTAACAAAACTAGAAGTTCAAGTAAATTGAAACTGTGTCAGTCCAGTTTTCAGAGTTGAAGGTTAGTTTAGTTCATTTCAGAGTGGTTTAATTTTCACTGCTGAAAGTCCAAACACTGAATTAATGTGCAGTCTGACCGATGTGCAGCTCCACAAGTCTCAAAAATCCCAAAACTAAGCAAGCCAGTGGCAACAGTGACAATGAACAAAACTTCACCAATTGATGAAAGTGAAGGAAAAAACTTTGAGAGAAACAAGCGTCAGTTGGGCACGTCTATTTCTTCTCTGGCCAAACTTCTTGTGCAGAGCTGAATTACTTTTCAGAATTACTTAGCTTAGAAATTTGTAATTCAACTTTTGTTTTTACTGCAACTGACAGTACAATATTACAAACCAAAAGTAATTTTGGTAACACTTTAGTTTAAGTAATAATTCACATTATTTACTAGGGCTGTGCGATTAATTGAAAAGTAATCGAAATCAACATTCAGAACCTATATTTAATTAAATTTTTCCATCACTTTTATTTTTCAATTACTTTCCCTACCACGTGTAGTCACGTAACCCCGCTCTGGTAAAGGCTGAGGCTGATTTATACTATGATTGAAAGCTGCGCCAGAGATGCCTTGAGAAGACATTTTTTCCATTATATTAAAATTATTATTTAAATTTAAATATTTGTTTACAGCAGATGCAAGAAATGCACTGTTAAAAATATCATTTACAGGATATAAATGAGTTATTTTATTTAGAAGAGATACTGCTTATTTTCTGCTTTTAATATAAAAAACATTGAAAATTATTTATTTTGTGTCAAAAAGTTTGGACAAAAGTTGTGTCCAACACTTTTTACTTTTTTATTAGAAGGGACTGTTGGTTTTAGGCAAAGTGTGTTTTAATTTCAGTTGCTCAGCATTAACGTTCAATAGAAAATTATAGATAGTAGATGTGTAGTGTGTGTTTTCTTCAATTATTTTCAAGTAATGCACCCTTCATTCAAAAAATGTCTCACTTGTAATATGTGAGCATATTTATTGTACAAACCTGTCAGTGAAATATGAGGGGGGAAAATTAAATAAAACAATTGTTCATTAATCATAATCGAGTTTAAATGTTAAATTAATCGAGATTTAGATTTTAGGCCAAATTGCCCAGCCCTATCATTTACTATTGGCTTATTAACTGCATATTATTAAGATATTAATAGTTTATTAGCACTTATTAAGTATGATCTTATTTTACATCCCTAATTCTACCCAATACCTAAAGCCAAGTTTATTCTGCTAAAAGTCTTAGCTAATGGTTTGTTAATAGTGTGAATTGTGCATTGAAAGAAAGTGTGACCATAATTTAAAAATAATTGGACCATTTAATTATGCTCTCTGACCAAAATATTAATTACTGAAACAATTTTCTTTAAATATATTCTTAAATTTCAGATATAAAGAAGGAATAGCTATTTAAGGTCTAGAGTTATTCTATGGCATTGTCAGTTGTTCATTAATAACTGACTGCAACAGGTTGTTTTTTGATTTTAAACTGGCCAAATTTGCCTGTTCTTGTCATTTCACAAAAACGTCCATGCAACTGTGATGCAACACATGGGCTTTGTAATGGTATGTACATTATTCACAGCATGCCTTAGCACTTATACATTTAAAGGCACTGAAATCTGTGCTTTAATGTAAATGTTTGTTTTGGACCTAAATTCTGTTACCGGGTGATGCACTGAATTTATATGGCCATTATACATCTACAAAAAAACAACAAAAAAAAAGAAATTATTTTCCAATAGGAAACTGCTAGTGAATTTTACATCCAACTAAAAGTTAATGCAACATATCTAACTATATGACATGTTTGTATTAAAAAATATGTCATTGTACAAAATCTTCAGTGACATCTATGGATGCACCAATATGAACATTTTGACTAATAATGATAACCGATATTAATGAAATAATTGCCACAAAAGGAAAACAAATAAAGCGAACAAACTATATTTTTGATCAACTGTTTAGCTAAACAAGCAATATAAAGCAGTCGATCAACCTTTTACAGGCACTCACAGATACTGAGCCTGATTTATCACATCTAAGTTCAAGGGTTAGTGGTCAAGTCAAGAACCAGAGAGGAAACATGGCCCACTGATACAGGGCTTATCAGTGACAACTGTTCCCTGAAAAGAGGGCGCTATCTCATGTGGTTACCCAGTAACTAAAAATTTTCCAGCCAGCCAGTGTGAGAATAAAGCAGCTGCTAGGAGGCAGCCTGCAATACTAAACATGCTTCATAAACATCTTCAAGAATGTGGGAAAATATCTTCAAGAAGGGCAAAATATCAGGATATGTATTTTTAGATGAAGTTAGCAGCACAAACAAATGTATGTCTTTATACATTTAATTCACAAACACATGCAATTATCAACTTTTTTTTTTTTTTTTTTGCTGTCTCCAGTAGGTTGTTTTTGTTTGGCCTCCTGTGATTCTTATTAAACTTTGAAACATCAATTCATATATACATGTATATTGATACACCCATTAATAAAACAATGCCCTCTCTCTCTTTATATGTATATAGTGATGTAACGTTACACAGGAGACACTGTTTGGCACATACATCGGCTTAAGGGTCACTGCAATACGTGTTCAGTACAACAGGAATAAGCAACAAATTCCCAGTGCTTCCTTTTTCTCTTTTTTTTTTGCCAAATTTTATGAGAAATTAAATCTATGTTCTCTTGAACAAGGCTAATAGAAACCATTGAACTCACAGTATTCATGTTATAAATAAATAAGCTGATTTATATGCAATTTAGATGAAAACACAATAGTGGAGTAATAAAGCATTATGATAATTATATGTTCATAACCTGAGTAAGTTCCTTAATTTAAGAATGATATAGAACTCCAAAAACAATTCACTTATTTCAACAGAAGAGGCAAATGAATTGTATGCTGTAAATATACATTACTAATGAGCCTGCATTATAACAACATCCTGCGAGGCCTCAAATAACTGTATTACATTACAAGTCTGAGTCTGGCACTCAATAACCAGCACCTGGGAGGCACTTCATGGCATAAAAAGCTGACGTGTGACAAATACTCTGACTATTCATGTAATAAGATAGTCCTGACCCAGCGACACTGCTCCCGTTTCATACGGGACACAAACCCCCACAAATCACATTCTAGGCTTCAGTCCTGAGGGACAGAGCAGAAAACATCATTGATCTATGCATGATTCTAAAGACAGACAGCATGTTCACTATTATAGATCTGCAGAGGTCATCAGACAGAGCAATGGTATGAATTCTGAAGGTTACATGCTTAGGGCACGTATGCATGTAAACGTATATTTGTATGACAAAAAAAAGCAATTGCTCACAAAAAAGCAATTGCAAAACATCAATATTAAAAGTAGAACTAAATTCTATGTAAAAGTAAGTACATGTACGTAAAAAAATGATGACCACAATGATAAATGTATTAGAATCCACACAAACTTATAAAAGTTCACTGCAGTTGCTCCATCTGTTTTAAAGGAACACTCAGTGCTAATTTTCTTTGTTCATTCAGCTGATCCCCGGGTCTGGTGGGAGCTCTTTTAGCTTAGCTTAGCATAGATCACTAAATAGGATTAGACCATTAGCATCTCATTTAAAAAAAGTTTTGATAACATTCCTATTTAAAGCTCGGCAATTCTGTTAGACCAACAGAAAATGAAAAGTTGCTATTTTCTAGGCTGATATTCTAGGGCAAGGAACTATACTCTCATCCTGGCGTAATAATCAAGAAACTTTGCTGTCGTGCCATGGCTGCAGCAGCACTATGATAATAAACAGCACCTGATGATCGTTCTCAAATATGTAACAGTGCTGCATAATGTAACTACAGAAGAGTGAAGCTTTAAATAGAAAAATTATTGAAACTCTTTAGTCATTTTCGAGTGATATGCTAATGTTCTAATCCGATTCAATGATCTATGCTAAGCTAAGCTAAAAGTGCTCCTGCCAGACCTGGATATCCATAAATCGAGACCGAATGGATCTATAAATTGTAAAACTCTACTGTTTAACTCTTGGAGAGCTGTAAAGTAAGCCTATTTCCAATAAAAGTGAAGTGTTCCTTCAAAGTGAAATGGATTTCAAATACCTCTCTCAAAATTATATCTCTTCCATTCTTTTAGTATACAGTGACACTAAAATAAGCATTAAAAGAATACAATTTTATGGGTTTAGTTATCAATATAATTATAGTTTTATAATTATTATATATATTTACATAAAAAAATACTAGTTCTTAATTTTCTGCATTTTTTAAAACTATTTTAATCATGCTTTATGGTTTGCAAGGCTACAGTCGCATTACTGTCATGGAGGCTAGACAGTATGATGATATACAGTATATAATTTTCTCTAAAGTCAAGTTAACTGTAATAATTTTTTGTTAGGTGTATACCACATCATCTGTCATCTTGGTTGCCTTGGTAATGCTCAACTTTACATATATGCTAATTTACTTCTATTTTAAGAATTTATTTATATTTTAAAATTATATTTAAATGATTAAATGATTACACGGCTGGTTAATTCAGTATATGTCTCCAGCTAATATTGCTTCATTGGCTAGACATGTGAATGCTAAAGTTTGCAAGACAAGAACATTAAATGAATAAAACCTGTTTTTAGTGGCATGTTTGATTTATAGATTTTGTAAGGCTATTTTAAATGAATTGTTTGTTAGACTAGCGCTGTTACAAAACTTCTGCTTAGATACAAGTCATGGTGCACATCTCGGATGGATGGATGGATGGATGGACGGACGGAGTTTGAAAAAAGACAGACAGACAGACAGACAGACAGACAGACAGACAGACAGACAGACAGACAGACAGATAGATAGAATTATTAGGCAAATGAGTATTTTGACCACATCATCCTTTTTATGCATGTTGTCTTACTCCAAGCTGTATAGGCTCGAAAGCCTACTACCAATTAAGCATATTAGGT
>CAIGQZ010007154.1:6954462-6971618 GCA_903798205.1 Danio tinwini
TCTCTCAACCCATCTGTTCAAGGATCTGTGTTTAAAAGCCAGCTGCATACCTTGAAACCAGATACACACCATAAACTCAAGCCCTTTATTACAAGAATACAAACTGTGTGCATGCTATGACACATTGTCCATGTAGTAAACACACAGATCCTTGAACAGATGGGTTGAGAGATCAGCAGGTGAGCTGAAACAGACATTGCATCTTGCCTTAAGGCACAAATACAGTCCACCACTGACAGCAATTAAACTCCCTCCCTGAGCACCAGCTAATGCATTTCAAATCAAGCTCCCACCAAAAACATATCAAGCATGCTACTAGAGTTCATAAACACTTTATATAACACTTGTTTTAATTGAACCACACACTAATTGAGCTTCATACTTAAAATGCATGAAAGAACAATGTTGTAATAGAGGCAAAAACAAAAGCAAATGTATGATGACAATAGTGGAGAGAAGCAAAAAAGAACATACTATGAAAGACTGACTCATAGAATTTGTTTAGCCTTTGAGAGGAAGGAGAGCTACTTTTACTTTCAAAACTGACAAAACAAGACAGCTGAAGACCTAAACCTTTGTCTGAGATGAAATGAAGAGAGTGATATTTAGGCTGATATGGAATCGTAGCCTCATTGGGAGGATGAGAATAAAGAGGTGTGTCAACCGATAGGACTGTCATAAAATATAAATGGCGAAATAACAATTTATTAATGTTATTATTATTTCACAGACTACTGATCACATTTCTTTTCTTTAAAAAAACTAAAACAATCAGTCGTTGCAATTATAAGAATAGCAATAGTAAAAGTATATGTACTGCAGGAGTTAACAGTATATGGAGACAGATCATTTTTATGTCAGTAAAAAAATGTAGATTTTTTTTTAAGCCTCTTATCCTCAACTAAAAAGATTTTTGCTTACAAAACCCTATTGAACTGCACCACAAAGTGTCACGAAAGTAAAAGTTGCTTTTTTGTTTGCAAAAAAAAAAGTTTGGTACAGCTCGGCTTGCATCAGTTTTGCATTTCCACTTAAGTACAGTATAGGGCTGGAGGGATATTGCAAAATAATTATCACAATATCATATTTCATCATTTGGTATCAATAATTATTGAATATTTTTTAACAATCCATTTAGAAAAATTAGGATTTTTTACCACTTTATTTTCATTTACCAACATTACCAAGGCAAATAGTTTTAATAGTCAAAAACAAAAATACTTAAAATATCAGATTTCTTTATAATAAAATAAAGATAAGTGTTAAAGAGACTTCTAAACTTGATAAATAAAATGTAACAGTGTGTGCAATGGTAAAGTGTAAATGCTGAACAATTAAAGCTAACTTTAAAGTGTGAATAATAATGATACAGTAAACCTCAAACTCTGTAAACAAAACAAATTATAATAATCAAATTTGAACTTTCAAGTAAAGCACAGGTGTCAAATCCAGTTCCTGGAGGGCTGCAGCTCTGCACAGTTTAGTTCCAACCCTGCTCCAACACACTTACCTGTAGGTTTCAAACAAAACTGAAGGACTTATTTGGTTTGATCAGGTGGGTTTAATTAGGGTTGGAATTAAACTGTGTAAAGCTGTTGCCGTCCAGGAACTGGATTTGACACCTGTGAAGTAAAAGAACTAACCATCATTATTCAAATACATATTGCAACATTACAAATTGTGAAGTTGAATGACTACATTACCCCCATATGCTAAAAAATAAGATTGGGTGCTAGTGGCTAGGATGCACAAGAAAAGAAACCAAAAAGCCACTCTGGCGACATCCTCACATCCTTTTTTATTTAGTCTCCTGACTGCTGCTGCTAGTCACGGCACTCATTTTAACGTGTGTTGTTATTCTGATCTGAAGTGACAAGCACAAGCACGTGGTTTCCTTCACCATGTTCAATGTGCTTTATTAGGTAATTACTCTGCCGTTATTACTGAAATGTGTACATTCAATACAAAATGTGGAAAATGCACGTGCGTCATATGTGCATCAACATGTCAGCAAGTTGCGTGCCTCCACTGGAAATGACAAACTTACACCCTATTGACAATGGTGTTAAAGTAGGTGTGATTATCGCTATAGTTGCTATACTACATCCACCTCTACAGCAGAGACTTATTGAAAAAAAAATACACTCTGGGTCTTCCCATTCAGTTTTCTCTAGATCTACTCTTTGGCTACCAGAGATTGTCTAGACCTCTTCTACAGACCACGATGCTGCCATTTCAGGTATCTTTTTCTTGCGGTGGTCTAAAAATGATTTAAGCGTGTAAACCAACATTACAGAAGTAATTGCTGCTGACTATTTAAATATAGCAGGTTTGGTGTCTCGTGTTGCAAATCCAATGACACTAGTAGTGGCAATTCTTTCAGACCAATCGGTAATCAGCAGTGTGTATACCACATTATGGTAATAACATGGCTCACTTGTAACCGCATAAAAAAATACCAGGTACAAATTTGGAAGCCCTTTTTTCTTATGTTAAAACTCTCCAGCTGGATCTAGACTGATTACCCTTGCTAGCTCTTGACAATAATAATGCATCAGTTTGTAATCTTTCATTAATCGAAGTGTAACATTGAGATTGTTGCACAAATGTAGGCATCAGCCCCTTATTTAGTTGTGTAATTGGGTTTTATTTTATTATTATTTTCATGTGTTCATTTTAATTATTTCTATAAGGGATGTTTGATATGTTTGTAAAATGTAAAATGCAAAAAAAATAAATAAATAAATAATAATACAAAAAAGGTACTAGGTACAAAACACAGATGAGAAGCCACCAAAAGTGAGCCATACCAAAGCAAATTGCGCCGTGTGCAGCGGAAAAACCCTTCAAATCTTGTACCACTATGTGTTTTTGAAAACCAGCATTCCGTTTTTTAAAAATATATATATATTTTTAATCATCATTAATCCTCATTGTTGGTATGAAGGGCAGATGCCTCTGCATACTAAGCTAAAACAGAAAAAGCATTGGTTAAAAACAGTTCCACTCTCCAACTTTTACCCTTCGATACAAGTTTAAGAACTGCATAACACTAGGATTTCACACAAACTGCTTTATGTTTTTTTATTTGCACCTGTCAATCTCAGAGTCTGTCAGTAATACCCTAACCGTGGAAAAGGGAGCAAAGAGCATGAAATATATAATCCCCATATTGTTAATTAAGGTACCTGCAGAAAATTCACAGCACAAACAATCAAAGTGTCTTGCACTCTTGCCCTGCTCAAAACACAAAGAAGAAGGATTTCCTTCAGCAATGTGACTCATTTAAGTCCTTCAGCAGCACTGGAGCTCACAGTCCTCGAGGAGCAGACCTGAGAATAAGCCAAACAGGAACAAGAGAGCTTGCAAAAACAAAGAGAAAACCTTGTCAGACAATTATTTTTGGAAAACGAGTTGCCAGAAGCCAAAAGTAATGTTGTGCTGTGTTTATTGATTCTGTGCTCCAAATGTGCGCTGATCTCAAGCAGACACGTTTAATTTTTCATATGCATCTTAATTGCTATCTGGACTCAGTCAACCAGAATCTCACTGTGGGGAGGAAGAATGACAAAAGGGCTGTGGCGAGTCCTGTGGAGACCTGGGTAATTAACTCAATTTGGATCAGCTCATTTAAAAAGCAGCCGGTATAACCAGTCTCAATCAAACGCCTCCAATTTTCAACAAAAAACATAAATAACTCTAACTACTCATGATAGACATATAAGCTTGCATTTGTAAATATTAATTTTAATGGCTAACCATGTATTCACAACCAGCTAATAATTGCAAGATCTGAAGTGGTCAGTTTAGCTAAAGAACTAAAGTTATTCTGTCCAATTAAATTTTGAATTCCTCCTCGGTTTGAGTTTTAAAAGGTCACAGCTTTGACAAATGAGCATAAGAACATGTTAGAGGGAAAAAATACAGCAGGAGGAGGTGATGACAGCACAGACAGTGAGAAGGAAGAGGAGATTAGAAATAAATCACACTTTTGAAGAGAGTCTGTTCTTGTGCCTTTTTAAACTGAGAATAAGATTTTATAAGGTTGTGATGACAAATAAGGACAAATTCTTTTTGAGAGACACAAAATATATTAAAAATAAATCCGTAGCTTTGTTTCCGTTCACCTTTTTATGCATATTATGGATTATTGCATGAAAAAATGTTTAACGGAAATGCCAAGATGTCCATACATTTTGAAAATGTGCATGAAAAATTGAGTAGAATAGACTTTTTAAATATGAAATAACAGAGACACTTGTTTTAATTATCATTAATTATGGTGATTGAAACAATTACTGAATAAATCCAGCATGCTCTTGTTTTAGGGTGTACTCACACTAGGCACGGTTGTCTTGAACCAATTGTCCCCCTCCCCTCTCTTCCTCGGCCCTCACTTGCATTACATTTTTTGCCTTCTAGGCCTGAGCACGCTTACGTCATTGATGATACGACTGTTCAGTTTAATAGAAGTGAAGCGCTCTTGCTCAGAAGAATAAAGATTGCTTTAATTATATTGTTTTGTATTATTTAAAGTGGTTTGATATGCAGTGACACACACAGTCAAGTCTTTTGCTGAACAGTTCCACCGCTTTTGACACACATAAATGTTCATCAAAGTACTCGTGCTGCAGGTATTAGAAGGTTTGCTGAAGGTGGCAGTTGTCTTGCAGTGGGGAGTTTGTATCTTAAATAAACCATGACAGTTTGTGTTCATTGAAAAGTAAGAATGATATTAATCCATATGAAATAATCCCTTAAAAGTGACATCAGTTTCGTGTTCAGGTGTGCTTTGCACTCACACTACAAGCGTACCGTGCCAAAGCCCAAATGAACCGTGCTCTAGCACACCTCTTCCAACTGGGCCAGGGCCGGACAACTGAACCGTGCCTGGGCCCAATTCGGATCACTCACATTTGTCAAACGAACCAGGAAATGGTGGTCAAATATGCCTGGGAATGGATCGGATAGTCAAGTGTGAGTACACCCTTAGAAGGTAACAAAAATGAACATGATGAGATGGCATTGGGACCAATCACATTGAACAATATCTGAAATGTTGTTTTGGTCATTCTAAAATCCCAATCATCATCAAAGTGGTTTGGTATTATTACCTCCAGAAGGGTCTTGAGTGTCTGCACTCCCTTCATTGAGTTTCATCTTCTGAGGCGCAAGTCATTTATTATATAAGAAAAAGGCCCACAGTGACTGTCCCTTCACTACAAATTCCATTTGTCTTTTAGATATTTAGAGCCAGTTTATTAAGTGATGATTTTGTTCTCTTTAATATTGGATGGATTGGAAACGCTTCTTTATTCGCAAATTTATGAACAGCGAGTGTTGAGGATGCCACATAAAATAATAGGAGATAGCACACATTCTTAAATATTTTGAGTGGATGTACCTTGGCCGACGTTTAAGGACAAAAAGATGTTCCACAAATAGTTATAAATGTACTTTTATGCCAGAAGCAATTTGGTTACGTAATAAATGTAGTTGATCAATGGATTATTATTATCCTTTTATTATTATTATTATTATTATTATTATTATTATTATTTAGAATTTCATTATAAATTATTATTATTATTTTATTATTATTATTTGTTTGTGTACTTGATGTTAAGTGTTGGTGTTTATTGTGTTAAGTGTGTTGTTCTTGTTATGTGAAGCACCACCATGTCTAAATGAATTGCCCCAAGGGGATTAATAAAGCTTTAAAAAAAACGATTAATCTATTAAATGTTTTATTCCATAATCCAGTTTGCGCATAAGTTTAATGTGCATCTTTGGATGGAAACAGAAATATTGTCTTTTACATCAAAAAATGGTTTCTACTGAAGAGCTGAATCAGGGACACCAAGAACAAAGCTACAGTAGTTATTATAATCTATAAAAGCTTGTGATTAAAATTGTGTAAAACAGCACTCAGCATGCAACATTCAAAAAATGTTGATAAACTGATAACTTGCAACTATCAAGAATGTAATAGTAATGCAGGTTAAGCAAGCTCAGGACATCCTCTCTTACATAAGACACAGACAGAACCCATTTAGAATTTCTGACTGCTATATCTCTTTGAGGGAAATGCTGTAACCCTGTTCTAGCCTCAATGCTTTCTTCAGGATATAGGCTAAGTGTAGCTATCCTCAGTTTCTGACCCAAGGCGAGACCGGGTACATCCAGTCTACTTTTGGAGATGAATTATGGATGTGTCCTGCTGGCTCGACAGGTAAAGTTATTGAGGGCAGTGAAGAGAAAAGTAGCTGGGTTTTGGATGCATGATTCCTCTTCCTGTTTCTCTCTCTCTTTGCTACTAGCTGAATGCTTAACCTTAATAAGAAAGAATGAGTCAGCATCACTCCCTGTAGTGACAAGGACGATGGGAACTGTGTGCTTTCTCTTGTGTCTTTTCTTTTGGGATTTTCTGCATTACAGATTGCATACTGGTGATTTCAGTATTTTAAGTTTAATATATGTTTTGGGATTTACAGTGATTTTTGAAACAGTCGTCAAATGTTATTTTTCATTATTTAAATTTTTTTATATATATATTTTTATGACTGATTTTGCTATAAGATAACTACACAATTTAATTAGGTGAAAACCAACATGAATAACAAAGAAAAACTGCTGCAATTAACTTAACTATACAAAGTTTATGTTTGGCAGCAATCAAGGCATAGTGTAACATAGTTTTCATCTTCATTTAGACACTTTCTAAGGCCCCGCTTACACTAATACGTTTTAGTTTTCAAACGCATATGTTTTGCAATGGTTACACCTTCCGTTCACACTACCCCAGAGTTTTTTTGTAGAGTCACTACAAAACAGAGCTTTTTAAAAACACATTTTTGTTTTAAAATGCTGCTGCTCTGTGTTAGTGTGGATGGGGGAAGACAGAGGCATCTGAAAATAGAGCCATGGGTGCAGACATTCGCCTATCTGATTGGAGCTTTTTCTCAATATTCAGTGCACAAAGTTCAGTCTTGCATCCTTTCCTTTTAAGTTCAGACTTCTCAAGTTTTATACGGAAATTAAACTTCGAGGACACATCGGGTAAATCGTCAAAGGGAACAATGTGCTTTATAAAGTCATTCGCATCCCCCTGACTATGCTGTTTCACTATATTAAAAATAAAATTATATAAGGAACTACCTATTTTCATTTTGATATTAACAACTTAACAGATAACAAAAATGTTGAGACATTGTGTAGCTACATATTTATATGACCGTCATCTTCACTGTATGCATATTTATAACAAAACAGAGCCTATTACATAACTGCCTTCTTTCATGTTCAGTAAAAATATAAAACATACCCAGTCTCTTTGCTGAATAGGAAATAAAGGCAAACAATCAGTCAAATGTGCAGGATCAGTGAACGTGGTTACATAAATTAATATATTAGCCTCTGTGCTTAGCCAAAACATGTTACCTGAGAACAAGTGATAGATTCAAAAGACCAAAGAGTTGTTAGATAGAGACAATATTAAATAAATATCATGTTTAACAACTTTAGTGAGATAACATCCATCGGTAGATCCTTGATGAACTGTCCGACTTGTGCTGCTCTCATTGAGCAAGGGTGCTCAAAGCACCCACTGACTGCCTGGAGCTCAGACGTGCGCATACGCTGCACTGCATGCCAGTGTGTGTGTGTGTGTGGTCACGTGATGTGCGTTTTCAGCAGTATAGTGTGGATGGAAATCTTTTGTAGAAACGCTAAATGAAACGGCAGTGTGGATGCAGTGAAAATAGTTTATCACTGCAACAGACGTTTTGGATTTTGTATTCAGTGTTTTTGTGATACTTTTAAATGATGATATCAAATATGAAATGTATTGTCAGGTTACTTAAAAGCCTTGAAAAGTTTAGGGTTTCCAAAAAAAAAATGCATAACAAAAAAAGAAAATTCAAAGATACAAAGTAAATAATTTGCCTTTAAAGGTCCCATAAAGTGCTTTGAAATGTGCATTTTTTTTATTCAGTAGCTATGTTTCCATGCAAAGATGTGAATTAAATTTAGGTGCAAAACAGGAACATTGCATAAAAGACATGCAAATAAAGCAGCGTTTTCATCCAACAAGTCAACAAAATTGTCACTTCCTGATTAACTGGTGGCAAATATCAAAAGTAAAAATGGAATTTGCTGGAGAGGCTGCGTGAATATTTTCTTCATTTAATAAATTACTTACGCCTCAGAAGACAAATGCTGTGGTGGCGTATGAAGGTGTGAAACGCAGAGAACAGACACTCTTGATTCTGGAGGTAATTATAAATATAATAGTACTAATACTGAAATGGTTATGGCATTTTAGAATGTCCAAAACACCATTTCAGATGCTTTACAGTGTGCTCAGCCTGCTGGTTTGTCCATTCAAACACATTTGTATCATCACATAATCTCTTATAACAAAAAAATAAATAAATCACATGACTTTTTTATGCGCATGCTGGAATTTGTTCGATAAAAGTGTTTCCATCATAGTTTTTGCACATTTTTTCTTATTGAATAAAAAGTTTGTCCTACTCAGTTCAAAACTTAAGCGCATCTTGGTGTTTCCATCAACAGTTTTTTATGCGCATATCCAAAATGCACATACAATTAGGTGGATGGAAACCATTATAGTTTAACATAATCTCTACCAAACAAGAGAGGGTGGGACATAGTGTAAAAAATTGTTTTGTTTTAATCACCGCTCCGCCAGTGAGTGGTTGAGTGCATCAAATGTGAAGCATCTTGAAGGGGCGAGGCATGTCAGATAATAGAGAGCATTTGATTGCCACAATTAGATGAGAAACTGAAATAAGAGGTGACGTAAATAAAACTGTTGGTCCGTTTAGGCGGAAGTGACAGACTACAAGCTTCACATGTTTATAATGGCTTTATATCTTCTAAACATGAATTCTGTCACTGTTTTGGTAAACACAAGCTCATAGTTATCCTAAAAACTAACAATACCGATACTAACTTAAAAACTTTATTTTAATTTCATGGGAGTTTTAAAAGACTGGTAATCATTTTTCATAATTCATTCACTCATTAATTTTAATAGTTTTACTTTAATAAAACACAACTGTTATATAAAGACTGACTGATTCGATGTTTGGTAATCACATCTTGCTTGATGCCTTTAAATGATAGTTGAGCTGTCAATGCTAGCTCTTGCATACAAATGATTTTTATTCTTACTGCCTGCAAGACATGCTAGAATTATTCATTGCAAATAGCACTGGTGAGATTTAGAATCAAACATTTAAGAGCATTAAAGGCATTTTTCCCCTGTAGGTACACAAAGACATTTCCTTTCATTATTTTGCATCATACATCCCAATCAGGATCTGGGGCAAAATGCAGGGAACATCAGATTGAAAGTCTGAACATAGAACCAGAAGGTGCACAGCAAAAAGCAAAAACAACTGTCAGGCCCAGATAAAGAAAACAAGCAGAGAGTGTAAATACTGTGGGAACAAAGCTAACAGCAGAAAAACAAAAAGACAGATCCCAGCAGCCTCTACCGCTGCCACGAGTGTCGTCACCTTGGGTTTGTTGGCAGCACAGTGGAGGTCTTTCAAGTAATTATTCATATTTGCCTTTTGAATTTTTAATCCTGTACATAGTTGCTCACTTAGGTTGCTTGTGACCTCGGAGATAAGAGTTCTGGTCTTTTGTTTTTCTTTTGTCTTCTTCGCATCTGTTTTAAAACCCGATTGCTTCCGAGTTAAAAGTTTTCAAATTCAGACCACCCAAAAATAATCTATCAAGTGCAGAAGAGAGCGATGTGAACAGATTTCACTTTTACTTTAAAAGATTAAAGTGACAAAAGATTGACTTCATGTGCTGCTGCAGCTACTTAAGCAGGCCTCTGACTGCTTATAAAAGCTCCATTAACCACACTGAAGACACAATTCCATGGGAGGGAAAAACAAATCAACAATTAAAATATATAAGCTCTGCATAATTTAAGCCTGGTTACTTTAAAGTCACTTAAACTGCTTTATCTTCATTTCTTTTACTCATAAAATACAATTTGAGATTTTTATAGTGGACAAGATGTTACATCAAGGTATAATATTTGGGCAAATTAACATAACTAAAACACAAAAAAGAAAAAAAGGTCTGAATCCCAATATCATGTACAGTGCTAGAACAACCTCACACTCACCAACCCGTCTATATGCAAATAAAATGCAAATATCACAGTATGTTAATGCCACTGTTCACTTATTCTAGTCTCTCTGCCGTCTCACTTTACACTGAACACCAAAGGGTTGTTCAAAAAACAACCTTTTGCTTCTATTAATGTGTGCATTTGAAAGATATGAATAGTGAATAGAGAAAAGACAACAATATGCAGTCTAATCCCTTAAAAAAAGACACCTTTTTTTAAGTGTGATTATATACAATTAAATGAATATTTATTAAAAATAAAAACTTAACAGCAAAAAAAGGAAACTGCATTTCTGAAGTCCCCTTTTTTCATAGCAAAATCTCCTGAAATCTTGTCTTCCCTCTAGCATAAACTCTTCTAAAGCACACGTCTGCCATGTTTAATGTCAGATCATGTAGAAAGCACTGTTTAAAAAAAACTCATTGTACGCATCTGACGCTGATTAACTGTAGAACTTATTCAAATGGTATTAATCAATAAATTATTTTTCTCACTGGGCTGATAAAGATAACATTATAATAACTTAGTATCATTAAAATGTTTAATAAATAATAATAGGCATGACTGCCAAAATATAGTGAATCTCTACAAAACATTCAATTGAGCATACATTGCTATTTTCTGCTAGATGGTAATGTTTATATTCCAAATCAAAAGATCCTGAAATCAGAATCCCCTCGGAAATTATTTTTTTTAGATCATCCTTAGGTCACAAGTTAAAGGGATAATTCCCCCAAAAATGAAAATTCTGTCATCATTTACTCCTCTCCTCTCTTTTCACTTGTTCCAAATCCGTTTGTGTTTCTTGCTTCTGCACTGATAAAATTACTTTAGCTGCTTGTTCAAACTACTTATTTAAAAGGAGCTGAAACAACATAATTCTTAGGGTTTTTATGGGCAACTTAATTGTTTTATGTTCAATCTACTTAAATTTGTTAAAATTAGTAAGTTAATTTAATTGATTTGTGTTGGGATGACAAGAAGGAATTGTCTGGAACATTTTTTACAGTGTGTTAACCATCAAAAAAAAGACATATTGAAGATTGTTGGAAATGTTGACTATGAATGTTGATGTTGACATTCTTCAATATCTTATTTTGTGTTCAACAGAAGAATGAAATTAATAAAAGTTTAGAACCGCTTTTATGTGAGTAATTGGCTTGTAAATTGAAATTTCCATTAGGTGAACTATCCCATTATCATACTGTCAACATTGGGATGTGAAAATAAAGAAATAAAGGAATTACTAAATATATTCATCTGGAGCGATTTCTTTGTAAATAAACAGTTGAAACAGTCAGTAATTTGTTTTATTATTATTATTATTATTTACAAAGAATAGAATAAATAGTATACATTAGAAAAAGCTGCAAATAAATTAGCAAACAGTTTAGACAATTCAAATGAATGGCTATTATAAAGAAATTTTATCAAATTATCAAATCTCATTACCCTACTTTATTAGTGTACCCTACTTCTTCACGAGCTTAAACATTCTGATTAAAGAGCAGCAAATTAATCTTTCGTTTAGATTTTCGTTTGATAACATTAAATAACAAAGGGGTCGATTGGCTTTCCTTTTTTATGCTCATTTAAGACAAAATAAGTTGTTTAGAATGAAAACTCACCAAGACCGGCATGTTTAGATGTTATTGCTATTATTATTAATATTTTACAAACATGCACCCAAAACCCAGTGTCCACTTTCGCTCCACTTCAAATGGCGTGTAAAGATTTAATTTAGTAAACAGCACCAATATGGAGCGTGGTTGACAGTCACTCACCGCCACATGAACTGACTGTTTTGAGGATTGTATCCGCTTGTTAAGTGGTGACGTGTTGGTGACGTATGTAATACTGTTTCTGGGTCCAAGCCGCCACTCATTTGAATTGACTAAATATTTGTTTATGATAACTTTTTATTCATATCACACATTAAAGTGAATTTTATATAAAGTCATAGTGTACACAACAATCACTGGGCTTGCTGCATCAAAAATACCAAAATTTTAACAATTTTTAAAAAAAATTATCACTTTCTGGCCATCAGATATTAGGCATGGACATATATATTGCGATCGGGATTTTCGAAAGTATTACATTGCTTTGTAAACGTTTATTATTTACATTTGATGAGTCTCCTCATTCAGTTTCATAAAGCGCTTGGACCCAGAAGCTCCTTCGCATGACGTCACACTAAACAAGTGGATAGGAGGGGCAACAGTGCCTGTAATGGAAAGGAAGGATATCTTGCTGTTTTTATATTTATTTCAAAGTGTTTTCATGCCTAAATAAAATGAAAAGCACAGAAGAGATTCACATTTAAGAGCCAGGGGTGCCCCCTGGTGGTTCGGCTGTATGGTTTGCATATAGGAAGGATTGGCCCTTTAACGTTTATTGCCCCCCTTCATAAAAAGATCAAAAATACGGGAGAAAAAAAACTTGAAAACACCTTTACGAGATGATAGCGGGATAAAATAGTAAAATACGGGAGAATTTTTTTGTAGAAAAAAGGAAGGTTGACAGGTATGCAGACTGTATTGCTATATGGTGTAAAAACAATAAAGACGGCAAACAAAGATAGCAAAATCTAGTCTTGGCAAGTACTTATTTTACTTGTTTTTAACCAAAAATCCTTTTAACTCAGTTTAAAAGCATTTTTGTTGCTTATGTGTTTCAGAGAGAAAACGTGCAGACAGTGGAGGAAGATGTAGAGTGTTTTTCAATCACATGTGTCCAGCACCAGTATACACATGCTCACTATCAAATGGAGTATGCTATGAAAGGCTGTGTATTTGACTGTACAAATGCAATAAGATTAAAAAAACAAAGTGAAAAATATACTTTGGGCTTTATGTCCTTGGTTTAAATCCCTTAGCCCAATGAGCAATTTTAATTCCAGCACCTTGTCAGCTCCTTGTGGGTATCTCAATGGCAGAATAATCCTTATGAAAACTGATCAGATGAATTACTTTGCATAATCAGCTACGGTTCGCATCACAAATATCACACACACAAAAGAAAAAGAAAAAAACTGGGCTCGCACAAAACACACACACACACACACACACACACACACACACACACACACACACACACACACACACACACACACACACACACACACACAGCTCCATGCCTGTAGTTGGAAGGTAAACACCATCTGCCTGTCCTGCATGGTTCCCTTAAAATCACTCCATCCCTTCTTCTGTCTCTCCCACAACTCACATAATATAAGCACCACAGAAGCAGCTCCCCTGGCACCTCACATCCCGGATCTGAGGATTAGGAACTACATCACTAAAGGACAAACCAACCCTGGGTCATTTTCCTTCACCACACTCTTACGTATTAGAATAAGAAGTGGCAGCTTTACAAAGTTCTTGTATTCGCTAACATTAATAAATGATGTTCATATATTGTTCGTTCTTAGTCACAGTTTAACATTTACTAATGCATTATTAAAATCTGCTGTACTTGTTAACATTAGTTAACGCACAGAGTTAACAAGAATTAACTTTAATGTGTTTATTTAACTAATGTTGACAAAGAAGAATAAAATAGTGTAAAAATGAATTGGTCATAATTTGTTTGTGTTAGTAAATGCATTAACTAGCACTGACAAATACAACATTTTTGCTAAGTTTTATAATTTTATCATAATAAATATATTTTTATATTTTCAATAAATATATATTTAAAAAAATCAGTAAGTTATATTTCCATTAGCATTTTCCTGGAAGCTGCTTTATTAATCAAATAAATTGTGCAGATTTCAAAATGAATCATTTCCTTTTAAAAACTCAATATACTCCCGCATCAAGATGGATTTCATGTTTACATTGCTTGCTCAATGCACTTTTGAATTTCTCATCAAATGATTATTTGTCATCCGAAACAGTGATGAATTTGATCCGAACCAGTGGATATTCATATTACAGTCGAGATATGTTGATGCAGTCAATTTAGCGCATAAACTTTTTGCAGATAAATCAAACTTAATACCATCCTTACTGGTATACACAGTATGAAAAAAGAAGCCTTGTCACTTTAAATAATTGGGAACCATGTTAATATCAGCCTGCTGCTGTTTGCTGGCATATAAACCCTAATAAGCAGCAATTAGTGTATCCATGGCTTCACTTTCAAAAGACAAGGCCTTTAAAGAGGGCCTGCTGAAGCACTGGCATATTAATTAGCACTTTATTAGGACACCATGCTACACAGCATCGGTGAGTATATTATTCATCCATAAACATAAGGGCTGAGATAATCGCACATGTGTAGTAGCACTTAACCCATTCAAGATTTGTAATGCTTAGTTCTACACCAGTGGTCAGACAGAGCTTCAGAGTTTGCAGAATATGGGCAATGCTGCCACCTGATGGACAGAAACATCCATGCGAGAATTAAAGAACTTGGAGAATTATATTTAAAGATTATTTCTTTACAATTAATATATGAGCTGTGTAAAGCAAATCTGTTAAAAAACATGGCAAGCTAAAATGCCTATCAGACATTTATAGACTTGCCCCTCTGTTTGCTTGATGACAGATGGGCTGGTATAAGTATTTCATAAACTGCTACTCTACTGGGATTTGCATGCCCTCTGGTTTTTACAAAAAATTGCTCTGTTGGGCCAAAATATCTTGTTGATGTCAGCGGAGAATGGTCAGACAGAGAAAAATCAAAAACGATCCATACAACTAAGGATGCAGAAGAGCATGCTTTGTTGATCTTGTCAAAAAGAGCAAACTGGTTCACCTACTGTCAGCTAAGAACAGCAAACCGTTCACACATGCTCACCAAAACTGAACGATAGAAGATTGGAAAGAGTTTGTCTGGTTTGATAAAGCTCAGTTTTTGAACATTCAGATTATAGGGTCAGAATTCATTGTACACATCATGAAAGCATGAATTCATCATTTCTTGTATTAATGGTTTAGGCTGTTGGTGTACCGACTGAGGCCTTTGTGAGCATCATTCAAACATTCCAGCCAATGGTGTGTCATTGTCTCATTAATGTTCAGTTGACAAATGTGCAGAATCTGCATGTTGCCCTCATGTCAATATAAAATCTTAAAGAATTGATTTGAGCACATTGTTGAATCTATGCCACCAATAATACACCATTCCCAAGTCTACTGACAAGTTTTTACTACCACATATGAAGCAAAGGGATGTTTCACACTCAGAATTAAATGCTGAAATTAAGTGTTTCTTTGTGTGTTTTTTGCACAAGATTAAAATGGAGAGTATTAGTGTTTAATGCTCTGTTATTATTGATTTTAAAAGGGGTTCTGTTTCGACTGCATTTTTGGGAGGTTACCACTGTCCTGAAGATACAGCACGTAGATCTGTTTAGCAATGGATCTAGAAAGGTCAAGACTAAATAGTGAGGAATAATTGCAGTCTTTAACGCAGCTGTTGTCTTTTATGGATAACTGAACCACCTTATTTACCCAACAAACAATCGACTTTTCATTTCATTTTCAACTTTTTTTAAAAATATACTTTTTCCTGACAGAAAAAAGAAAGTTACAAACGTTCCAAACAACTTAAAGGTTGATAAATTTGTAAATTTGGGGGGATTTATTTTTTTAAGGCAAACAATGTCCAACAGTACTAGCAAGCATAGCTAATAAAGTGGTGGCTGGGTGTTTAATATTACATAAAATTATTATATAAAATAATACATTTATATTTACCTTTCAAACACCTAAAGGTGAAATAGGTGACTATCTTTTAACATCTTAAAACATTTGCTATGCTTGTTAAAAGTATCTTCACATCCTGATAGCGATCATTAAATTAAGTATTTATATATATATTAATATTCTGTTGAAGGATGTGGGACCAAGAAAAGTTTGTCCAATCAAAACAATTGATCCAAAAATTAAGATAAGCTTTCTTTCAGACAGAGAATGGCCAGCAAACATCAATAAACTACCATGTTGTTTTTTTTTTTGTCAAGTTATTGTAATTACTAACTTTACTATAAAGTTTTCTTTTTAGTGATCGTTACATGATATATTGTATGTTGTCTAGTGAGGCATGGCTTTGGATGGCAATTTGCAGGGTGGGATGTAGGCTTTCAGTGCTATCAGGCTAGCATTAGCATTTTCCAAGATCTCCCACTGCACCTTTAATTAGACATCCCTTTTGGTATTTCCCTTAATGGTGTAGTACTAGCCATGGACAGCAGATGTAGCTATGGCTCTAGGCTTTAGACAGCTTAAAATCCCTGTAAACACCTTTATATAAAAGACTTCATAAAAAAAATGTTATACTGCTGCAATTAACACACATTAATTATATTCTTTAAAGTCCTTACTTCTAAACAATAAGACTATCCACAACTTACTGTCTTTGCTTAGATATACAATCGGAAAAAAGAATCAATACAACAAATGGAAATATACGAGTTTCCACCTCAGGGGGTAATTCATAAAAAGTGAATTTGCATTTGTTTGTTGCTGTATTCCAGTCACGCATCATCAGTCACATTGGTGGAACATTCAGTCCTAAGGTTATGTCAGTGTGACATCTTGTTCAGAGGTGTAAACAGGATCCAAAATTCAACAGGAGGTGAACTAATGTTTACATTTTTTTTGGCCACATGTAACACAGTTCTTAATGGGAAAAATATGCTAAATGTATCTGGATTAGGCTCAATCGTTCAAAACAATTTAAACAGACAGAGACAGTGTGATTCTCATGCACTTACCAGTCCTGCAGTGAGAGACGGGGCAGACTGGCCAAAGGACTGACTCCTCATGCGGACCAAGTTATTGGGTTCCCCTGTGTGCTGCTGCCAGGCCAGCTGACTCACTCCTCCATGCATACTGCTGGACAGAGGCAGAAGCTGCTTTCCTGCGGCACACAGAACAAGCCAGAGTCACGACAGGGTCTGTATGTACTTCTTTACATATATTTTCTCGCTTCAACTGTGTGTGTGTGTGTGTGTGTGTGTGTGTGT
>CAIGQZ010007154.1:6972018-6982174 GCA_903798205.1 Danio tinwini
CACACAGTTGAAGTCAGAATTATTAGCCCCCCTGAATTATTAGCCCCGTTTATTTTTTCCCCCATTTTTGTTTAAAAGAGAGATATTTTCAACACATTTCTAAACATAATAGTTTTATAACTCATTTCTGATAACTGATTTATTTTATCTTTGCCATGATGACAGTAAATAATATTTTAATAGATATTTTTCAAAACATTTCATTATTACTCCAGTCATTATTGCTTTTATTATTATTACCATTAATATTAATAATAATAATAATAATAATAACAATAATAATAATTATAATTAGAGTATCATTATATTATAATTGATATCAGATTTCTGAAGGATCGTGTAAGACTGAAGACTAGAGTAATGAAGCTGAAAATTCATTTTTAAAATCACTTAAAAAAATTAAATTAAATTAAATTAAATTAAATAATAAACTACTTTTCAACAGTTATTTTATAGTGCAATAACATTTCATAATTTTACAATATGTACTGTATTTTTGATTAAATAAATGCAGTCTTGGTGAGCAGAATAAGCTTATTTTAAAACATTTAAATATTCTACTGACCCCAAACGGGTCAAAAATATATAAATATATACATAATTTATTACAAGTACTGCAATATTCCCTAAAAATAAGAGCTATGAATTTTGATTTCATGGTGACTTTAAAATCAATCATCAGAATGTCTCACCAGTGAGGATGCCAGCCATGCTGCTGCGTCGGCCTCTGCTGTCATCCTGACTGAGTTGCCGTTGCAGTTTGGTTTTTCCTGCGGCAGGAGACAGGTCTGGGTTACTCAGCTTCCTGAACAGCAGGGGGGGCGGCGCCGGCAGCTCCTATTCAAACACACGCAGATTGACAGTTTATTTCCTACTTTCAAGGACAAACAATAAAATGCAACTGTTTTAAGAAATGACTCAAAAGAACTTTAGAATATATGGTTTAGGTAAACAGAAAAAGACACAGACAGAAGGTTGCATTGGTTGTAACACCCAATAAGTCCACAGAATCAATTTTAAAACAATAAAAGTCATTTATAAAGTGCCTGCAGTGGCACCATTCACACTGAAGCACTGCACCAGATTTAATACTGAAATAATCCATTTCAAAATGAAAACTTACTGTCACACTTGGGCTGAGAAAATAAATCTACTAACTGTGATTCTTCTCTAACTATTCTTAATTGATCCAGCCAACTGCGAATGTTGCTCGTCTTATTTAGTTTATGAATGTTCAACACATTTGCTTCATATAAATCTCTAGTTAGAGATCAGGAAAATAATCAATTCTTGGCAAGTCGTTAACCATTTTAAATTGATCTTCATTTAGTTAGAGGCAAAAAAACACAATTAGGCATTGCTACTGAGAACATTTTTTTTACTGTAATTGGGTCAATAACGGACTACTGATAAGCTTCAGGGAAAATGGTACTGGTAACAACTCTCGCACAGCTTTATCTCCATATACTTCGGTGTTAAAGGAACAATCCACTTTTAAAAGGTTTTTTTTATGACTACCAAAATAAACAGTTGAGTTTTACTTTTTTGAACCACTTAGCCAATCTCCGTGTCTGGCGGGAGCACTTTTAACTTAGCATAAATCATTAAAGCAGATTAGACTATTAGCATCTCACTCAAAAAGACCAGAGTTTGATCATTTTCATATTTAAAGCTTGACGTCTTGTAGATTCATTGCATACTAAGACCAACGAAAAATGAAAAGTTGCTATTTTCAAAGACAAAATGGTTAGTAGTAACTATACTCTCATTCTGATGAATTCAAGGAACTTTGCTGCCATACCATGGCTGCAATATAGGCGCAATGAAATTATGCATGACCGGCACATGCTCCATTTTGCCAGTAGATGGTCACATTGAAAGTTAGCTGGGTACTATTTTCAGGTAATGTGTGATATCATTGCGCCTGTTGCAGCCATGGTATGGCAGCAAAGTTCCTTGATTATTCGCCAAAATCAGAGTATAGTTTCTAGCCATATTGTCATAATGCACAGCCCTATCACAGGTATCTGTAAACTGCTGTAAATATCAACAGTAATAATATAACTGAATTTCTTTTGTCTTTTTCCATCAATTGATAGATAATAGCATCAATAGCAGTACCGATAATAACCAGTATAGATAAACAGCATTGTTATCAATAAAATATAAACAATATTCATGCTTATGAAGTTCAGGTTAGACAAATGTTCAATGGTAAATCCCAAACTGGAGCTGAGAAAAATTATCAATTCATGTTAATTGTAACGTAAAGACGATGACAACTAAGGTGAGGATCTATCCACATGCAGTTCTTAAATAATAAGAGTAGTCAGATAGGCAATGGTCAAAACAGCAAAACAGGAGCAAAACAGAAGCATAAAAGTACTGTAATCAAAAATATGTGGTCAGAATACAGGTAAAAGGTCAGGCTAGGCGGCAAAGAATCAAAACGTAGGGATGGCTGAAGTGAAACTGTGTTTCGACACAGTACCGAGATCCTGAAGCACAAGTGTTTCGAAACACTGTGACGAAGTGTTTGACTGTCAGGGTTAGAAAAAAAACTCTCTTATGTAGCCTAGTGGACCGTACATGTACACAAAGTTACTGTGCTACAAATGGGCCAGGTTCGATTTCTGACCAAATACTCTGAAATAATGACTTGATGTATTTTAATAATGTTACTGTTTTATTACCAAAACTAGACATATTTATTCGCAAAGTGTTCATTCGAATCTCAGACCAATGTTAAAACAATACAAATGACAAGAACAGAGCATTTAAAAACTAACATCTATAGCTGCATCACCCTGGATTCGAACCCATTGTGTCAGTATACTAGTCAGGAACTCTCATCGCTCCACTAAATCACTTGAAGCTTCAACTCTACAATGTGGGGTTTAATACCTCTTGCTGAACTGTTTCTTTGCTGAAGCTGTTCCAGAGCAATACATAAAAAATTACCACTAAGTGTCACTGTAGAGTGGGGTTTCGAAACGTGTCGAAGCTTTGACACATTTGCTTGAACTGTTTCAGTGTTCCAGGAAGCCTTGCTTTGTCCACCACTATCAAAACAGTTAAAGTAAGGATCGAAACATGGCAAGACAAAGAAAAAGGCTTTGTTATGTTAAACAGGGTAAAATAAGACTCAGCAATGTATGTTGCCAAGAGAGATGTCTTTTCTTTATAATCCAGTTAATGATTCACTGATGAGCTTCGGCTGTGTGTGTGTGTGTGCGCGTGCGCGTGCGTGTGTGTGGGTGTGGGTGTGGGTGTGGGTGTGTGTGTGTGTGTGTGTGTGTGTGTGTGTGTGTGTGTGTGTGTGTGTGTGTGTGTGTCATCATTAGTGATCCGGAACAGGTGTGTCTGAACAGGTAAATTGGGATTTGTAGTTCTTTTGGTGGCAGATTTGTAGTTCTCCAGTGATCTGTATGGACTAGATCGCTGATGACTGTGACATTATTGCATTAAGAATTGACCCACAAATTCAATAAATAATTCAGACAACAGCAAAGGTAGTGCAGAGCTCCATATACATTACATTCAGGACAGAAAATATTGTGAAAAAGAACCATACAATTGTGAATGTGGTCAGGTCTCAGCTTCTAATTATTTCCACACATTATTGTTCAAACTACAAGCTGAACACAAAGGGTCACAATGTTCCATAAAATCTGTGTTCTTCAACCAACACACAAATGAACAGGCAAATACCCAACAACTTTTTGCATTCGAATAGCAGAATAAATCAATAAGCTCAATCAAGAATTAAATTGTAACTCATTCTTGCATTAAAAATCCCAAGCTAAAACACCTGCAACTGTTCTTTCCTTGCATGTATTTTGCAATCACTACATTAACAAGCCATTAAAAAGTCAACAACAAAGTGAAGCAGTCATCAACACAGAAGTGATGAAGACAGAAAAACAGAACAATCAAATGTAAGTGGTAAAAAAATGCAGACCCAAAATTGGAGCCAAATAATTTTCCTTCATGACGCCTGCAGATTCATTCATACTCCTTGTGTTCTCCATCAGGATGGGAAACAGACGTTGCCATGGAAATCTGGCAAGCGCCCTGTGCTGGTCACATCCTCTCTGTGGTGTCACAAAATTCCAAAAACATCTGGAAGGCCTGTTTTTATCAAACGCACAGCACTCATAAAACCACACCACGAGCCCTCAAAAGCAAACAAACGTCAGTGTTGTCACTTGACCGCACACACTTGAAAAGGGAAAAAACTGAATAATGCACCAGTGACCAATGAGCTTGTACACAAGCTTCACGATCACACTCAAGTCATTCACTAGCTTTCAAAAGACTAGAGTTAAGTTTTTTGTTAGTTTGTTTCTTAATTCATATTTTTATTATTAAGTAAGGATGCATTGAATCAATCACAAATGACAGCTTTTTTATATAATTCTATGTATTTTTATAAAATGTGGTTCTTTAAATCCTGAATAAATATAATTGTTTCTACCAAAAATGTAATAAATTATAAAATAAGTTTTTTTTTACATTATTTAAAATATTAGAATTATCATGTCATGTGACTATTATTATTATTATTATTATTATTATTATTATTATATGGAAAACTTCAGTGTGGCATCTTAAGCAGGCAACCTTTAACTATATATTACGGTAAGACTTTAAAATACTGGTTCATTAGTTAATGTTCATGTATTGACTAACATGAACAAACTATTAGTAATACATTTGTTATGGTATTTATTCATCTTTGTTAATGTTAGTTAATGTTATTTAAGTTAAATAACATTAGTTTATGTTAGTTTAACTCATGGTGCATAACTAATGTTAACAAGCACAACTTTAAATTTTAATAATTCATTAGTTAATGTTGAACTATATGATTAATTAATGCTTTACAAGATTATTGATACTTAGTTAATGTTAGTAAATACATTAACTAATGGGCCATTGTTTTGAAGTGTTACCTATATTTTTAATAAAGCTCTAAAGCATTTAATGTCATAGAGATATATTACAATATTATTATAGTTCTGCATTTCTTAATTTTTGTCAAGAGTTCAGCAAATTTGTAGTTTCAATATCAAATATTTCCTTAACAATTTTACCCATTTTTTGAGTAATGGGAAATGTTACCTTTTACAAATGTTTAATAATATTCTTATATTCTACACATTTTTTTTATCCCATGTATTATAACCACTATCTACTTTTGGGTACTATTGTGGACAACTCTATAAAACATGATGGCAAACATCATCTGCACAATTGTTTCACTGTAATTTTGACCAAATAAACAGCTTTGGTAAGTTAAGAAAAACAAGAGTACATAATCTTACATCAGCCAAAAGAAACATTAAGCAGCAACAGACTTTTTTGCATCACATCACAAACACAATGCCTTGCATCCCTTACCTTGTGCATGGCTGAATGCTCTCTCTTTGTTTTGCACAGTGTACAGAAGCAAAGATTTGAATTGGTCATTGAAATGCTGCACTGATTTACCACCAATACTCTCCTTAGGATAGCTACATGCTATCACCCCCTAAAGTGCAGCTAAATTTACAAAAAAGCACCATCCATTTACTCCACAGAACTACAGACAAATGAAAAATCCATCAATAACAGGCTTGTAGAGAAGATGCAGCCTTTCAGAAGTCCTGCCTGAGAAAACCTCATCAGGTTTCGTGACCATGACGTAAGCCTGGACTCCCCAGGCTAATGAGCTGAGGATCAGAGACACAGGTGAACACACGTGACAAACAGGTCTGAGAGAAACACTCTCACCTGCCACGAGACATGAGCTGCAGGCTTAAGCATTAACTCCAGCACTCTGGTCAGTGGATACTTACTATGGTTGGAAAAAGCAGAAGAATGTCAAATAACTAGTATTATGACTGGCAGCTGTAAAATGAACTCAAACATGTTTGCACATGGCTTAGTAATAACAGCTGTGAAGAAAGTAGAATCATTTTAAAAGGTATCATTGCACAAGTGACAACTCTGTGATATTCTATTCAACACAAAAAAAAACATTGGACTTACTTTCTTCTATTGTCTTTTTTTGTGTGTTTTTTTTTGGGGGGGGGGGTCTTCTCTTTCAGTACAACTTTGCAGTATTTGCTTCTGTTTACAGTACCATTAAAGTTGTATGGTCGGTGAGGCTGCTTATTTAATCAAAAATATAGTGAAATCATTTTTAAAAATGTAAAATACTTTTAAAATGTAAAAACCTTTTTTTTATATTTAAAAAATGAAAATCTTCCCTGTGATGGTGTTATGGCAATTTCAAATAAAGAGACTCTTACTGATCAAGAGACAAAGTCTTACAAGATTTACTTCCAAAAAGATTTTATTCTTTGCAAATAACAGGTCAGACAGTCATACAGGAACACCTATTGCTGCAGAGTGCGACACACAGGCTAACCAGACACCAGGTTTTATCTTCTTTCCCGTTTCAAGGCCCACTTCGTTACAGTTGACACCCAGTACTCTTCAGAGCAAGAGATTTTAGAGCCAGGATTTACACCTATTGAATGCATATGTTTTAAAGCAGATGGTCATCTTCTGAATGACCCTTCTTGTAATATTTGTTTTTGTATCATCTTTAGGAAGGCATATGTTGCTTAATATGAGATGTTTCTAGTAAGAAACAGAAGTTTTATAGAAATCAATGTTTTAGTAATAATTTTAATGAATTTTTCCACAACAGATAGAAAAATTATTACACCAGTTAACAAAGTTCATATTAAAAGCTTATATAACAAATATAGAGAATGTAGGCTATGCTACACTGCGCAAAAGGGTTAAAATTCTCATGACATTCTTCTAACATTGTAACATTAAGATTTAAAACAAAAATAATGCTTTTTAATGCAGAAGTTGCATTCGCCAAGCTACTTTGATTACAGTTACTACTAAATTCACTTGTAGGTTTGAAAATCAGCATGTGGCCCATTCATTATTTAACAGCAAATAATTTAATAGTTATGTACACTGTTGAACTTATTGGCTGCCGCACTGTTGCCAGCATGTTACCGCAACTGATCCTTTACAGTAACTTACATGTAAATGTGTTTTACAGTAGCAGGCCCTGACCAAAATTTTATTATACAGTAAAATAGCCTTAGCGCAACTTCTTTTTATGGTAAAGTGCCCTTTACCACATTTTAATTTAACAGTATGACAATGTTTACAGTACTTTTACTGTAATTTCTTTACATTTTACACTAGCAGTACAAAACCTTTATTTAGTATTTACTAATAAATTGAATAAACTCCAAACAAGTTACTTTTTTCATTCACTGTCTCATTTACTGAAGTAACAGTAACCTACCGCAAATACCTAAGATGCAGTAAGTTACTGTAAAAGATTTACAATGACCCACAATGCAGTGCATATTACAGTAGTGAACTGTTAAGAATGTTTGTGGTATTTTACTGGGTGTTTTTGCAGTAAAATAACTATAAACTTGTGGCAAAGTCTAACAGTGTACAATTTTGTTAGATGTTTTGCATTCCTAATACACTGCCTGTTGTATGCACATTGCTGGTGCTCAGTTAAACATTTTGAAAGTTTTAAAAAGTTTCAGAAGGCTCACGCAAAATTGTAATATTATTAATGAGTTTCTAACATTTACAGATTTTTTTCTGGAAAACATAAGTTAAACTTAGTGTGTTACCTGCTTTAATTGTGATAAGACAGTGAGACAGGAAGCAAAGTTGGCGAAGGAGAGCAGAAACAAAGGTCTGCGAGCTGAGATTCAAACTCAAGATGGCCAAAGTGCAGTTGTACTACATGTTGGCACACTGCCCACAAGGTTATGAGTGGCTACAAGTTACTTTACAGCTCTTAATATACAACAAGACTCATATTTACTGCAGGACAAATCGGATTACGCATTTTACCCACAACAACTCATTCTGTAACCTCCATTTTTCAGATGCATTTGTATCAAATTATTGTCATCAACATAAATGCATGTCACAGCATGTATTTATTAAAGATATATCGATATATCATGCCCACTCTAAAGACAGCACAGCTTTTAGCAGCGCCAGCAAACATTACTGTTCACTTGGTTTGGTCAACTCTGCTTTGACAGAGCATGAAAGGGAAAACTACACACTTAACTCATGACTAGGGCCAGACGGAATCTGCAGACGTTTTTTGCAATTTCTGCAGAGAATTTTATTAAAAATCTGCGGATTTCTGCGGAATTATTTTAGGAGTCTCATAACTAAAACTTTAATATGTGAAATATGTGTAATTTTAAAAAACTGTATAAATTCAGATTTACACACATTTACTCAAGTAAATAAACAGAATTAATGACGGACTAAAAATCTGCGGAATTTTGCCAAAAATCTGTGGAATTCTGCACGCGCAGATTCAGTGTGGGGGCCTACTCATGACCTCAGAATCCAGGCCTTAATGACTCTCCAGTGAACGCTGCTTCCCCAGATGTTTTTCCACAGGTCTCCTCTAATCAATCTCTCCAGGCCACTCTCACATCTTGGCATTTCTCTCCATTCAGAAGCAATCAGACTGACTGATGTCACTGCTCGTGTGTCAGGTTGAATCTACAGACTAGTGATGAAAACGCAGTGATCGCAGATAAAAGCCAAATGAAATGCACTGGCTTATCATTAGATGCCTGACTGGGTTCAATCTGATTAACAAAGTTTAGCTAAATGTACTCAAGCAAGGGAGGATATGACATTGGATAGTCAAAAAAAAAGGGCTAAGAAGTCATGTAAAAGATGGCAGATGTATCAAGGCTCTATGCTAAGATTTTTGTAGAAGCTTTTGTGCAGCTAAATAAAAAAAAATCAGGAGCACACACAATTCATGTGTTTAGGCTTCTATCTAAAATAATTTAATATATTTAACAAGGTATTGGCAAAAATACATCATTAGTAGTAGTAAATATTATCAAAAGTAAGCAATTGTGAGCACTAAAGCCTGGTTTATACTTCTGCGTCGAGTGATCGCTGTGACACACGGCACATGCCTTGCACGTAGTCATGCATTTTTACTTCTGCATGCTGTTTGTGTTGCTCTGCAATAACACTTTTAAAACGCTAGATGGCAGTGAGGTTTTTATGTTCCTCTGTGTCAAGTTATTTTGCAGGTGTTTGTTTTTTTCTGACCACTACCTTAATGTACAAGTACCTAAAACTCACTCTTTCAGGCAACCGGCAGACATGCAACAACCTTAATCATAAAGTAAAAACAAAACAAAAGCTTCCATCTGGAGCTCCTTTACGGGACTTGACACTTGTAAACACTCGCTCCAACAGGTTCGATTGGCTCTCACCCCCGCCCACACTAGTCAACACTACCAAGCTGACCAATCACAAGCTTGCGCTATGCATCTTTGCAATGTGTAGTTACATTTTTTTAAAAGGTGCACATGAGCATTGGCGTCAGCCACGGCGAGGGCTATGCGACTGCACGAAGGCTGCGCCGAAGCATACATGTGCGCTTGATGCAGAAGTATAAATTAGCCTTAAAAATTATCTAAAAATCTTAGAAATGAAAAACGCTATTTTTTTCTAAAATAATTGTGCACCATATACATGCGAGGGAAGACAATGGCAAAATGGCGTCTGTAGGGCTGTAGGAAAACTGTGATAAAAAAGGTTAACCGCAGTATTTTGTCTTCTTGCAATAACCTTGTTATTGGTAAAAGCTTGTTTTCAGCAAGTCTGACCACCAGGCAATTACCTCAAACTTAAAAATAATTTATTTAACATAGTTTACTTTTTTTGCACTGTGAATGTAAGTGGCAGATGGTCAATAAAAGGGGCACAGATGAACATCAAACATAAAACAAATTTAACCAAACTCAATCAAGTCAAATTTAATAGTAAAGCAGCAAAATTGGATACATTTTATCCCGACACAAACACAACTACTTTTGGTGCCACTCAGCTGATTGGAATAAAACGTCACTGCAATATAGTGTATGTTAAATGGCAGCATAACATAAGTATATGGTGTCATTGGGGATTATAGATTTTAATGTTCATCCTACTGCATTTATATAACAGTTAGTGAGCTGTGATTAGGTCAGATATATTTTTAGTTTATGTAGTAATTTTCAGTTATATATTATATTGTATTATATTATATTATATTATATTATATTATATTATATTATAT